>JAAAKG020150614.1:3374-14948 GCA_010014905.2 Druon quercuslanigerum
CCTATTTAGGAATTTTTTTCGGTAATTTCCCAATTTGGTAATTTTCTTATTTTCGAATTATATCATTCGGGAATTTTCAAATTAGGGAATTTTATTATTCGGGAATTTTTCAATTTCGCAACTTTATTATTTGGAATATTTATTGGTCGGGAATTTCCAAGTTGCGAATTGTCCAATTTGGAAATATTATTATTCGAAAATTTTTTTCATTGAGGAATTTTATAATTTTGGAATTTTATTTTTTGGGAATTTTGAAATTTAGGAATTTTATTATTCGGGAATTTTCCTATTTAGGAATTTTTTTCGGTAATTTCCCAATTTGGTAATTTTCTTATTTTCGAATTATATCATTCGGGAATTTTAAAATTTGGGAATTTTATTATTCGGGAATATTCCAATTCGATAATATTATTTTGCGGGAAACTTCCAATTTGGAAATTTTAATATTCGGAGATTTTTATCATTCAGTAAATTTCATATTTAGGAATTTTGTTATTCGGGAATTTTATTTTTTGAAAAGTCTGATTTCAGAATTTTTATATACGGGAATTTTCTTTTTCAAGAATTTTCCCTTTTGGGAATCTTATTATTCCAAAATTTTATCATTCGGAAATTTTTTCCATTCGGCAATATTATAAATTGTTCGGGAATTTTCCAATGTAAGAAACATACAATTTATCAATTTAATTTTTCGCAAAATTTTATTATCCAGTAATTTTATAGTGTCGGAACTTTTCTTGGAAATTTTATTATTCGAGAATATAATTATTCCTGAATTTTCCAACTCGGGAATTTTAATATTCAGGAATTTTACAGTCCGGTACTATTATAAACTATTAGGGAATTTTAAAATTTGGGAATTTTATTATTCGGGAATACTCCAATCCGGTAATATTATTATGCAGAAATATTATTATGCGAAACTTTTTTAATTTGGGAGTTTTATTATTCAGGAAATTTCCAACTTAGGAATTTTATTATTCGCGAATTTCTCAATTTACGAAATTTCCAATTTGGAAATTTTATTATTCGGAAATTTTCAAATTTGGGAGTTTTATTATTGGGGAATTTTCCAATTTAGGATTTTTATTATTTTAGAATTTTACAATTCGGGAATTCTTCAATTTGGAAATTTTATTCGGGAATTTTTTTAATTCAGGTATTTTATCATTTTTAAAGTTTAGTATTCGGAAATTTTCCGATTAAATAAATTTATAAACTGTTTGGAAATTTTATTATTGGAGAATTTTATCATTATGAAATTTTATTATTCGGGCATTTTCCAAATCAATAATTTTATCAGATTTTTGGGAATATTATAAAATGTTCGGGAATTTTATTATTCAAGGATTTTATCATTCGGGAATTTTCCATTTCAACAATTTTATAAACTTCGGGAATTTTGTAATTCGGAAATTTTCCAATTCGGGAATTTTATTTTTCGCGAATTTTTCAAATCAAAAATATGTTAACTGATCAGAAATCTTATTATTAGAGAATTTGATCATTCGGGGCATTTTACTAATCGGGAATTTCGCATTTCGGGAATTTGCCAAATCGATAATTTTGTAAGCTTTTCGGGAATCTTATAAATTATTCGGGAATTTTATTATTTAAGAATTTTATCGTTCGGGAATTTTCCGATTCGATAATTTTATAAACTGTTCAGGAATTTTATCATGCGAGAATTTTATCATTGGGAAATTCTATTATTCGGGAATTTTCCAATTAAATAATTTTTTTAACTGTTTGGGAATTTTTATTTAAAATTTTATCATTCGGGAATTTTTCAATTCAATAATTTTATAAACTTCGGGAATTTTGTAATTCGGGAATTTTCCAATTCGAGAATTTTATTTTTCGTGATTTTCTCAAATCAATAACTTTATAAACTGTTCGGGAATCTTATTATTAGAGAGTTTTACCATTCGGGGAATTTTACTATTCGGGAATTTTCCAATCAAATAAATTTATAAACTTATCGGGAATTTTATTATTCGCTAATTTTCCAATTCAATATTTTTATGAATTGTTCGGAAATTTTATTATTAGAGAATTTTATCATTCGGAAATTTTCCAATTCAATAATTTTATAAATTGTTCGGGATTTTTATTTTTCGAGAATTTTATCATTCGGGAATGTTCCAATTCAGTAATATTAATTAGCGGGAATTTTCCAATTTGAAAATTTTATTATTTGGAGATTTTTCGCATTCATTAAATTTCCAGTTTAGGAATTTCGTTATTCGGGAATGTCCCAATTTGGGAATTTTATTATTTGGAAATTTTTTTATCCGGGAATTTTCTAATTTGGGAATTTTATTTTTCGGGAATTTTCCAATTTGGTAATATTATAAACTGTTCAGGAGTTTTTAAATTTTGAAATTTTATTTATTATTCGGGGATTTTACAGTGTCAGAAATTTCATTATTCGGAAATTTTCCTATTTGGGAACTTTCCAATTTGGGAACTTTATTATTCGGAAGTTTTATTATTAGCGAATTTTCCAATTTAGGAATTTTGTCATTCGGCAATTTTTATATAAGGGAATTTTTTATTATCCAGAAAGTTTTCAATTGCAGAATTTTATTTTTCGGGAATCTTATTATTCCGGAGTTTTTTAATTAGGGAATTTTTTTTATTCAAAAATTTTATTATTCGGGAATTTTCCAATTTAGGAATTTTGTTATTCGGGAATTTTATTATCCAGGAAGTTTTCAATTCCGGAATTTTATTTTTCGGGAATCTTATTATTCGGGAGTTTTCCAATTTGGGAATTCGGAAGTTTTATTATTAGCGAATTTTCCAATTTAGGAATTTTGTCATTCGGGAATTTTATTATCCAGAAAGTTTTCAATTCCAGAATTTTATTTTTCGGGAATCTTATTATTCGGGAGTTTTCTAATTGGGAAGTTATTTTATTCGAAATTTTTATTATTCGGGAATTTTCCAATTTAGGAATTTTGTTCTTCCGGAATTTTATTATCCAGGAAGTTTTCAATTCCGAAATTTTATTTTTCGGGAATCTTATTATTCGGGAGTTTTCCAATTTGGGAATTTTTTTATTCGAAAATTTTGGATAATACTTAAATGTCTTAATTAAAAAATAAAAGTATGAATAATAAGCGGACATAAAAAAGGCTACCTCTAAATCCTATTTCTTTTTCTTATTTTTTTTTTATTTCCAAGAATTTTTTAGTTATTTAAATAAAAATGCCGCAATAATGCATTATTAATTGCAGACCAATTAATAATTTATAAATAGAACACTATCAAGAACTCAATATAAATAATAAAAATCCGGACTTTTGGACTCTTGACTCTCTGACATTTTCTATTACAAAATAAGGAATAGAAAAATATATGTTGGCATTGGATATCTCATTTTCTCTCTTTGTCATTCATTATTTTCCAACTTATAACTCCATCATTTTTAATAGACAATTAAAGTACCATAAAAATAATGATTTAGCGCAAAGCCAATTTTTTTTAACATGAATAGCGAAAATTTCATTGCTTTTTCGATAAATTTATTCGAAATTGAAAATTTACATTGAGATGATGTAAATCATGCTAAAAAGTATCGTCAAAATAATTATTTATAAAGTAATCAATTTTTTAGACACAAAATGTGCAAATTTTATTTCAAACAACAATTTTTTTATACTTTAACATTCAAAAATGTGCTTTTATAAATGTATTAGATTATTTTATTCTTAATAAATAAATAATATTTACTAAAAAATAATTTTTGAATTGTTTAAATTGTCGGAAATTGGGGACGACAGAATATTACCGAATTATAAAATGCCCGAATTTAAATAATTTCGAAAGTAGATTTTCAATCATTATTATTTATTCATTAAAAATAAAATAATCTAGTATTTTCATCGAATTTTTTTTTTAAATTTTAAAATTTGTAATTTTTATATTTCTGCAATTTTATAATTTTTGAAATTTTCCAATTCGGAAATTTTAACTTTGGCGACTCTTCGCTCGTCTCGGAATTTTATTATTTGGGAATTCGGGACGACTGAAAAATTCAGAATAACAAATTTCCTGAATTGAAAACTCCCCTAATAACAAAAGTCCTGAATTTGAAAATTACCGAATTTCATAAACATTTTTTTGTGTAAAATTTGTTATTTATTTTTAAAAAATCAAATATTTTTATTTAAAAAAAAAGGTTTAAAGTTTTAAAGTTTTCTAAGCTTATTGTTTGACTTTTAAAGAATTTTTGAAAAAATTATAAAAATATTTGATTATTGTATTTTACATGAAAAAAATAACATTTATAACTAAAAACTTAATTGTTTAAATTTCGGGAATTTTATTAATCGGTCCAATTCGGGATTCTTATATTTCGGGTAATTTCCCAAATTGGGAATTTTATCATTCGGAAATTTTTCAATTTGGGAATTTTATTTTTCGAGACTTTTCCAATTTGGGAATCGTATTATTCGAAAATTTTATTATTAAGAAATTTGAAAATTCTAGGATTTTATTATTAGGGGATTTTAAAATTTGGGATTTTTATACTTCGTAAATTTTATATTTTTTGGAGTTTTCCAATTCGGGAATTTTAATATTCGAGAATTTTATTCGGAAATTTTATTCGGAAATTTTTCAAAATTCGAGGTTTTTACATTTCGGCCATTTTATAACTTTAAAAATTTTCCTATTCGGTAATTTTATTTTTCGAAAGTTTTCAGTCGTATCATGTGGAAACTTCTTTTTTTGAGAATTTTAAAATTCCAAAATTCTATTCTTCGGGAATGTCCAAATGCAAAATTTTTATATTTCGGAAATTTTATAATTTTGGGAGTTCTCCAATTCGAGAATTTTATTATTCGACAATTTTATTCGGAAATTTTTAAATTCGGGATTTTTATATTCCTGCAATTTTATATTTGTGGGAGTTGTCCAATTCGGGAATTTTATTATTTGGAAATTTTGAAATTCGAGAAATTTATTCGGAAATTTTTTTTAATTCAATGTTTTTACATTTCGGCAATTTTATAATTTTCGGAATTTTCCCATTCGGTAATTTTATTTTTCGGAATTTTCCAGTCGTACCATTTGGAAAGTTCATTTTTTGAGAATTTAAAAATTCGAGAATTCTATTCTTCGGGAATGTTCAAATGCGAAATTTTAGTTTTGGGAGTTTTCCAATTCGGGAATTTTATTATTTGGGAACTTTCATATTTGAGAATTTTATTCGGAAATTTTCAAATTCGGGATTTTTATATTCCTGCAGTTTTATATTTTTGGGAGTTTTTCAATTCGGGAATTTTATTATTTGAAAATTTTGAAATTCGAGAATTTTATTCGGGAATTTTTAAAAATTCGAGGTTTTTACGTTTCGGCCATTTTATAATTTCGATAATTTTCCCATTCTGGAATTTTACATTGTCGGTAATTTTATTTTTCGAAATTTTCCAGTCGTACCATTGGAAACTTCATTTTTTGGGAATTTTAAAATTCGAGAATTCTATTCTTCGGGAATGTTCAAATCGGAAATTTTATAGTTTTGAGAGTTTTCCAATTCGGAAATTTTATTATTTGGGCATTTTAATATTCGAGAATTTTATTCGCAAATTTTGAAATGTCGGATTTTTATATTCCTGTAATTTTATATTTTTGGGAGTTTTCCAATTCGGGAATTTCATTATTTAGGCATTTTAAATTCGAGAATTTTATTCGGAAAATTTAAAAAATTTGAGGTTTTTACATTGCGGCAATTTTAAAATTTTGGTAATTTTCCCATTCGGTAATTTTATTTTTCGGAATTTTCCAGTTGTATCATTTGGGAATTTTAAAATTCGAGAATTCTATTCTTCGGGAATGTCCAAATGCAAAATTTTTATATTTCGGAAATTTTATAGTTTTGGGAGTTTTTCATTGGAAATTTTAATATTCGAAAATTTTATTCGGAAGTTTTCAAATTCGGGATTTTTATATATTTCTGCAATTCTATATTTTTGGGAGTTTTCCAATTCGGGAATTCCATTCTTCGGAAATTTCCAAATGCAAAATTTTTATATTTCGGAAATTTTATAGTTTTGGGAGTTTTCCAATTCGGGAATTTTATTATTTGGGATTTTTATTATTTGGAAATTTTGAAATTCGAGAAGTTTATTCGGAAATTTTGAAATTCGAGATTTTTATATTGCTACAATTTTATATTATTGGGAGTTTTCCAATTCGGGATTTTTATTATTTGGGATTTTTATTATTTGGAAATTTTGAAATTCGAGAAGTTTATTCGGAAATTTTGAAATTCGAGATTTTTATATTGCTACAATTTTATATTATTGGGAGTTTTCCAATTCGGGATTTTTATTATTTGGAAATTTTGGTATTTGAGAATTTTATTCGGAAATTTTTATAATTTTGGGAATTTATGTATTCGGGATTTTTTAGTCGTCCCCAATTTCGGTGTATTGACAGAAGTAGGAAGTAGGATTTTCTCAATTCTTAAATTGGAAAGTACGATTGTAAATTATATGACCAAAGAAATGTTGCGAAAATGACCTTGCGCCAATGTCAGAAATTATCATATATATTGTCCGAAGAAGGTTCATAAAGACTGTTACATCTCAGACATTTTTTTTGTTGCAATAAAATTTTATATCATTTACTATTATCAAATTATTCTTCGCACAAAATGTTTTAGGCTGTTTTTATTTTTGACACAATTTTTAATTTTCTTACAAATTTATTTTAATTTATCTAAGTAGGATATATATATTTTTTTAAACTGAATCCATCGAAAAAACAATAAGATTTATGCTATTCAAGTTTTAAAAAATTTAATTTGCGCTCAATCAATATTTTGACAATACTTTAATTAAAGGATAGTTAAGAAAATTAATTATTTTTTTTTGGTAAATTTAAATGAACTAAATTATTATTTTATTAAGAAATATTTTAAAATTTGATTTAATCTGAGTTTAATTTCAAAAATTTTATATTTTATGATTTTTCATATTATTTATACATAAATATTCAATTTAATTTATTTGTATTTTTTATTTATTATGAATTTAATTTCTTAAATTTTTATGCAATTTCACATTATTATTTACTTTAACATTTTTCTTCACCGAAATTGTTTTGAATTAAATATTATTTAATAGTTGAAATACAATAATTTAATACTTTTATCAAAGAAAAAATTTAATGTTCAAAGTATTTATAAAATTATTTTTTGAATTAAGAATAAGAATATAATAGTACAAAAATTGTATAAAAAATCAATTAAAAAACACATGCGCTCCAGAAATGGATAAATCATTTTTATTAACGAAATTTTTTTTAATTTTTCAAAAAACTTATTTTCGGGTATCTTGCATTCGCAGTATCGGATATTTTATAATATGATAATTTTCTTTCGGGAATTTTTTTAGTTTGAAATTTTCGAATTCGGTAACAATAATAAAACTTCCGAATAGGAAAATTTTATTCGAGAATTTTCTGCCGGAAGTTTCGTTACTCCGATTTTATAATTTTGGATTTTTCTAGTTCTCATATTTCCGGAATAATTTGGAAATTTTACTATCAGGGCGTTTTATTATTCGGAAATTTTATTATTTAGGAATTATATTTTTCGGAAATTTTATTATTTAGGAATTTTATTATCAGGCAATTTTATTTTTCGGCAATTGCTTTATTTGGAAATTTTATTATTCGATAATTTTATTATTTGGGAAATTTATTATTCGGCGATTTTCTTATTGTTGAATTTTTCAATTCGGGGGTTTTGCTATTTAGGAATTTTATTATTTAAAAATTTTATTGTTGGGACATTTTATTATTTAAAAATTTTATCTTTCGCAAATTTTTTTTATTCGAAAATTTTATTATTTGGGAATTTTATTATTCGGCGATTTTATTATTGCTAAATTTTTCAATTCGGGAATTTTGATATTCAAGCATTTTATTATTCGGGCATTTCATTGTGTGGAAATTTTATTATTCTGGAATTTGACTATTCGGGAATTTTATTATTCGGGAATTTACTATTGGAATATTTTATTATCCGGGAATTTTGTTATTCAGCAATTTTATTATTTGGGAAATTTATTATTCGTCGATTTTATTATTGTTGAATTTTTCAATTCGGGGATTTTGCTATTTAAGAATTTTATTATTTAAAAATTTTATTGTTGGGACATTTTATTATTTAGCAATTTTATCTTTCGGCAATTTTTATTATTCGAAAATTTTATTATTTTGGGATTTTTATTATTCGGCGATTTTATTATTGCTGAATTTTTCAATTCGGGAATTTTGCTATTCAAGAATTTTATTTTTCGGGAATTTTATTGTGCGGAAATTTTATTATTCTTGAATTTGACTATTCGGGAATTTTATTATTTGTGAATTTTATTATTCTGCAATTTTATCATACGAAAATTTTATTTTTTACGAACTTTATTATTTGGGAATTTTATTATTCCGGAATTATAATATTCGTGAATCTTTTTATCCTGGAATCTTCTGCCGGAAATAGGATTATTTCAAAATTTTATTTTTCCGGAATTTTACTTTTCAGGAATTTTTCAATTCGGGAATTTCGCTATTCGAGAATTTTATTGTGCCAAAATTTTATTATCCAGAAATTTTACTATTTGGGAATTTTATTCTTCGGGAAGTTTATTGTTGAAAAATTTTATTGTTTGGGAAATTTTATTATTTGGGAATGTTATCTTTCGGAAATTTTATTATTCCTGAATTTTTCAATTCGGGAGTTTTAATATTCCGACATATTTTTATTCGGGAATTTTATTGATCAGGAATTAGATTATTCCCGAATTTTTCAATTCGGGAATTTCGCTTTTCGAGAATTTTATTATTCGAGAATTATATGGTTCGGGAATTTTGTTGTGCCGAAATTTTATTACTCGGAAATTTTATCATTCTGGAATTTTTTAATTCGGGAATTTTAATATTCCGAAATCTTTTTATTTTTTGTACATTTTTTATTATTAGACATTTTATTATTCCGGAATTTTTCTATTCGGGAATTTTATTACACGGAAGTTTTATTATTTGAGATATTTATTGTTAGAAAATTGTATTTTTCCGGATTTTTATTATTCTGGAATTTTATTGATCAGGAATTAGATTATTCCCGAATTTTTCAAATCGGGAATTTTGCTGAAATGCCGAAATTTTATTATTTAGAAATTTAACTATTTGGGAATTTTATTCTTCGGGAATTTTATTGTTGGGAAATTTTATTATTTGGGAAATTTTAATATTTGGGAATTTTATCTTTCGGCAATTTTATTATTCCGGAATTTTAATTTTCGGGAATTTTATTATTCGAAGATTATATTGTTAAAAAATTTTATTATTTGGGCATTTTATTATTCTGGAATTTTATTGATCAGGAATTAGATTATTCCCGAATTTTTCAAATCGGGAATTTTGCTGAAATGCCGAAATTTTATTATTTAGAAATTTAACTATTTGGGAATTTTATTCTTCGGGAATTTTATTGTTGGGAAATTTTATTATTTGGGAAATTTTAATATTTGGGAATTTTATCTTTCGGCAATTTTATTATTCCGGAATTTTAATTTTCGGGAATTTTATTATTCGAAGATTATATTGTTAAAAAATTTTATTATTTGGGCATTTTATTATTCTGGAATTTTATTGATCAGGAATTAGATTATTCCCGAATTTTTCAATTCAGGAATTTCGCTATGCGAGAATTTTATTATTCGGGAATTTTATTATTCGAGAATTTTATTATACGAGAATTTTATTATTCGGAAATTTTATTGTTAGAAAAGTTTATTATTCGGGAATTTTATTGTGCCGAAATTTTATTACTCGGCAATTTTATTATCAAGAATTTTATTTTTTGTAAATTTTTTATCATTTGGCATTTTATTATTCCGAAATTTTTCTATTAGATTATTCCCGAATTTTTCAATTCGGGAATTTTGCCATTTGAGAATTTTATTATTCGGGAATTTTATTATTCAAGAATTTTATTATTTGGGAATTTTATCAATCAAGAATTTTATTATTTGGGAATTTTATCTTTCGACAATTATTTTATTATTCCGCAATTTTTCAATTCGGGAATTTTAATATCCCGAAATATTTTATTCGGCAATTTATTCGGGTATTTTCCTATTAGAGTATGTTATTATTCGGGATTTTATTATTCAGCAATTTATACGAAAATTTTATTTTTTGTAAATTTTTTATTATTCAGCATTTTATTATTCCGGAATTTTTCTTTTCGGGAATTTTAATATTGGAGAATTTTATTATTCAGGAATTTTCTGTCGGAAATTCGATTATTCGTGAGTTTTGCTATTCGTAAATTTTATTATTCGGCAATTTTATTATGCGAAAATTTTATTATTTAGGAATTTTAATTATTCAGGAATTTTTTTGTGTGAAATTTTATTATTTGGGAATTTTATCTTTCATCAATTTTATTATTGGGGGACTTTATTGTTTGGGATTTTTTAATTCGGGAATTTTAATACTGCGAAATTTATTATTCGGCAATTTTTCAATTTGGGAATCTTATAGTATGGGTAAATTTATTTTTTAGAATATTTCGGTCGTCCCGGAAATTTAACAGTATTACATTAAATTCATTTATTTAAAAAAACAAGTAGTTGAAAAAAATTGTTTTCAATGTCGATTTGTATCTTCTGCACGTACATCCATGAGTGTGGCCTACATTCAATGACGTAAAGTGTACACTATACAAGAGTTGGTCAACTCGATAGTTGCAAAGGTCTTCTGGTCTTCACATCATAAAAACAATAATAATAATAATAATAATAATAATAATGACTGTTGTCACCTCCAACACTCGCTACCACTCGTAATTGTATACCATAAATAATATAATAATAATAAAAGTAATAATTAACAAATTAGACATTCTTAAAACTAACATTCTTTTTTAACATCCGGAACGGCTGAAGAAAGCAGAAAATAATATTCCCGAAAAACGAAATTCCCGAGTAGTAAAATTGCCAAATAATAAACTTCCCGAATAGAAAACTTCCTAAATTATAAAATTTCAAAATACTAAAATTCCCGAACAATAAAATTTCGGAATGATAAAATTCCAAAAAAAAAATTTACCAATAGTAAAATTCCCGAATAGAAAAATTCCGGAATAATAAAAAATTTACAAAAAATAGAATTTTCGTATAATAAAATTACCGAATCATAAAATTCCCGAATAATAACATATTCGAATAGTGAAATTCCCGAATTAAAAATTTTCGAATAATAAAATTTCTGTATGATCCAATTTCCGGAAGAAAATTCCAATATTCTAAGATTCCCGAATAAAAAGATTTCCGAATAAAAAGATTTCCGAATAATAAAATTCTTGAATAACATAATTCCTAAAAAATAAAATTTTCGTATAATAAAATTGCCGAATAAAAAAATGCCCGAATAATAAAATTCCCGAATAAGAACATATTCGAATAGTAAAATTCCTGAATTAAACATTTCCGAATAATAAAATTTCTGTATGATCCAATTTCCGGCAGAAAATTCAAAAATTCTAAGATTCCC
>JAAAKG020150625.1:7825-31506 GCA_010014905.2 Druon quercuslanigerum
CTCGGAAAAGGTGACTGTTTAGGTTTCAAATGTTAAAAGTTTAAATATTCGAAGTCAAATTAATCTAGAGGAGAGTCAGATTCTCGATTAGGAAATCAAGACATTTAACGACAATTACTATTGAGTGTTGAAGAGAACTTGAGGAATATCGATCATCTAATGGAAGTGCAAGCCCAGTCTCTACCTTCAACCTCTGATCAAGATTTTGTAGGTAGAAGTGGGGTCTATGGGAGAAACAAGAAAAAGGGGCCAACAGTTAAAAATGCTGATACCTTGTACTGGCCATAGACATATAAAGTATAGACCGCCAGCACTTTAATATACCGCCCGTTCCTGCTTAGAGAGAGAGAGAACGATTTTAGTGAGTACTTCTTTCTCTTTCTACTGGGGTCACTTGGGCTGGTGACGTCAGTGAGATTGCGCGAGTCGACTGTTGGCGCCCTCCGCTCACCAGCCAACGTGAGCCCAGTAGAAAGAGAAAGATGTACTCACTAAAATCGTTCTCTCTCTCTCTAAGCAGGAGCGTCGGTGAATCAAATAGACTGGCGGTCTATACTTTATATGTCTATGGTACTGGCTATAAACACCGAAAAGAAAAGGAAAGAGAAACGTTGACAGAATGCCCTACTTTGTAACTTCTGACGTGGCTAAGTCTATTTTAGACAGAAATGTTTATCTAAAAAAGGAAGCTACAGCAAGAGCAGAAGAAAGAGTAAAGTCAAGATTACTGCATAAGGGAAAAAAAGCTACAGAAGCTCAAGAAAAAATTCAAAAAAGGTTGGGAAAAAAAGAACTGAAGGCTAGAATAATTCAGGAGAAGAATAGAAAAAGACAAGAGGCAAAACAGTCAAAAGAAAAAGCAAAATTAGAAAGAAGGATCAGATTTTAAAGAACAATATCGAGAAACCCAAGCCAGGAGACGTGTCAGAAGAAAATACTTCATCCTCATCACGTAAATCATTAGACGATTATAAAGATAACAGGGGCGAATCCAGCCAGCTACGCTGGATCCGCCCCTGAAAGATAATGATGTTACTGAAGATTATGGAAGTATCAAGGATAATGAGGAGAATGCACGCGTACTATCAAAAAAGATAAATTGAAAATAATTCCAAAAAAGTTCATGAAAAAAGTAGAAATCAAGGAGAAACCAAAAATTATCCCTTCAAGAACTTTGTCCTCTAAGACAAAAGTAGTGTTAATGGATTTTTAATCACAGAAATGAACTTTCGAAAAGCAAGCTGTGTTTTTAATCAAATAGTTGAATTTTTATTAACGAAAAATACAATTGTTGATATTTAAACAAGAAAAGGTTTAAATAAAAAATCAATAATTTAAAAAATACAATCTGTTGAAAAAAATTGATTTCTAACATAATAAATGAGCCATTATCAGAAAAAGATTATTTTTTTTAAAAGGAATTGAAATTTTTAGAAGAAAAAGATTAAATTTCTACCTTAAAACAGGTTTTCAAATCAAAAAGATTATTTAGAAATTTCAACTATTTTGTTGAAGTTTTAACTAAAATCTATCTATTTTTAATTAAAAATTGAATAATAGAATTTTACATTGAAAAAACTAATTTTTAACCAAAAAAGAAACTTTTCGACCAAAAAGTAAAATTTTCAACTAAAAACGATAATTCTCCAACTAAAAAAATAATAGATTAAATTTTTGTTTAAAGTTCTTAAAAAAAATTTTTAAATAGTTAAATCTTCACCGAAAATAGTTGAATTTTCAACACGCAAAATAGAACTTTGTACAAAACGAGCAATTCTTAATGAAAAATTTAAAAGTTGTTATTTTAAACAAACAAAAAAGTAATTTTGATTAAAGAATTGATTTTTTAACATACTAGAATGAATTTTCAACCAAATAGATAAGTTTTTTATAACAAAGTTAATTTGAAACCCATCGGTTTCTTTCATTTTATTTAAAATTCATTTTAAAGGAGGAAAAATAAATAGTCAACGTTGTAAGTTAAGTAAATTTAAATTCTCGAAAAAAAACCCTTTTTAAATCCCTATAAATAATTAAAATCATTTATTATTCTAAAATTCCTCAAATTTCTATAAATCCCTTAACACTTCAGAAATCAGTTAGGAATCCCTTTAAAATTGAATTAAAAAAAAAACTTTTTAATTCAATAGAAATATCTTGAAATCCCTAATAATCCTAAAAAATTCTTTATAACCCCTTACAATTTTTTTAACCTTGTTAATTCTTTGAAATCCCTTGAAATGTTTGGAAATTTTAAAATGATCTAAGCTTTGGTTCAAAGTTTATATACTTGATTTTTAGAAAATGAATCTTTTTTATTAAAAAATCATCTTTTGGGTCGAATGTGGAACTTTTTTGTTAAAAATTTTTTTCTTGCTTTGAAGATTTCAATGTTTTTTTATATTTTATTTTTAATGAGATTTATCAAGATTTTACCTGATTTTAAAAGATTTTATCGGGTTTTGACCACTAATTTATTGTCAATTTTGTTATTTCGTCGAAAAATTATTTATTTTGTGGAAGATTTATCATTTCGGGCTAAAAATGTTTTTTCTGACATTAAAGCTTAACTCTTTGTTTAAATTCAAAATGTATCTCTTTGGTGCAAAATGTACCAGTTTTGATGAAAAATTTGCATTCTTTAGAAAAAATGTAAAATATGAAAAAAAATTTGAAGCAAAAGATTTGATTTGAATGGAATTGATTAAATTATACTTTGTTTTATTATTTTGAATTAAGTCATATTTTACATTTTTACGTATTAAAATTTTATTGATCAAAATCTTATCATTAATAGTAAATTTTATCAATAGGAATAAAAAAGTTGTAAGGGTTTATAATGAATTTTGCAGGATTATCAAGGATTTCAAAATATTTCTAGTGAATTCAAAAAAATTAATTAAATTAAATTTTAAAGAGATTCCTAACTGATTTCTGAACTGTTAAGGGATTTAAAGAATTTTAGAACAATAAATTATTTTAATTATTTAGATCTGGTATCTATTATGTTGAGAATTCAGTTCTTTTATCGACATTACTTTTTAGTTTGTTTAAAATATCAACTTTTAAATTTTTCGTTAACAATTCCTCTTTTTGTACAAAGATCTATTCCTTGTGTTGAAAATTCAACATTTTTGTTTCAATTACGTTTAATATATTTTCTTATTCTGCTCTTTGGTTGAAGATTTAATTAAAAAAAAATTTTTTTTAATGAATTTTACAACTTAAATTTTAACTATTGTTTTTTCAGATAAAAATGATCGTTTTTAGTTGAAAATTTTACTTTTTGGTCGAAAAGTTTATTTTTTGGTTGATAATTCATTTTTTTAATTTGAAAATCAATTATTCAATTTTAATTAAAATAGATAGATTTAAGTTAAACATTCAACAAAATGGTTCAAATTTTTGTTCTCTCTTAAGGGAAAAAATCTTTCTCGCTGCAAATTAATCTTTTTGATTAAAAAACCTCTTTTAAGTAGAAGTGTAATCTTTTTCTTCCCAAAACTCGAATTCCTTTTTAAAAAATTATTCTCTTTCTTTTAATGGCTCAACTATTTTGTTAGAAATTAATTTTTGAAATTTAAGAGATTGTGATTTTTAATTTATTTTTGTTAATAGAATATAGGCTATTACATTTTTTGTAATTATTTATATTTTTTGGACTCCTCTTGATTTTAAATTTAAACCTTTTCCTGTTTAAAATATCAGCAACTGCATTTTTATTGAAAAATTAATCTTTTTAATTAAAAATTCAACTATTTAATGAAAATACAATTTGCTTCTCTAAAGTTCACTTCTGTGATTAAAAATCCATTTACTTAGTTCCAAATTCAACAATTTTGTTATGGGTGTTCTTCTTCTCAAACCAAAAATCTATCTATTTTTAATTGAAAATTAAATAATTGAATTTTAAATTGAAAAAATGAATTTTCAACCAAAAAAGAAACGTTTCGACCGAAAAGTAAAATATTCAACTAAAAACGATAAAAAGGAATCTCGATAAAAGAACTGAATTTTCAACATACTAGAATGAATTGTTTTATGTGTTTAGATGAAAATCTAATTTTTTTATTGAACATTTGAATAATCCTTAAAAAGTTTTATTATTTGGTTAAACATTTAATTGTTTTGTTTAACATCTATCTTTGTAGTTGAAAAATCTTGTCTTTAACTTAGTCGAAAGTCAAACTTTAACTATTTTGTTGAAAATTAATTTTATTTTTGTTGAATCTATTATATTTTTTGCTGGGAATAAATTTTTTTAATTAAAAATTCAAGTCTGTTGTTAAAAGCTCAACATATTTCCAGAAAATTGATTGCAAAATCTTTCATGGTAGAAAATTCAACTACTTTTTCGAAAAGTCGTATTTGGGTCAAATATTTATTTATTCTGGAAGAAACTTAATTTTCTTAGTTATATTTTTCATCTGTGGGCTTAAAATTTAATGATTTACATAAAAATTTATTTATTTTGTTTAACAGTCGTCTTTTTGGAAAGAAAAGTCGTTCTCCTACTTTTTAATTTTTTTGTAGTTGAAAATTCGTCTCTTCATATTAGAATTTATTAATTTCATTAAACTCAATTGTTTTTGACATTAAATTAAAATATTTTCTAGAAGGAAATGTTCACCATTATATTTTTATTTGGGAATATATATTTGTTTGAGTGAAAATTCAGACTTTTCGTTGAAAGTTCAACTTTTTTTTAGGTTAATTATTTTAGTCAAAGGTTAACATTTTTTTAAAAAACTTTCTTTATATCTTAAATAAAAACGGTAGTAGATCAGGTAGCAGGGTGGGGTAGTAGAGTGGAAAAATAAGTTACGCAAGTTACGTAGGGCGATACGCGAGAATACTTTAAATTAGTTTGATGGAAAGCGGCAACTCAGACCAGTGTCCTCAATCTTGCGAACTTCTTAAACTGCGCTTGCGCCGCGCCGAAATCCCGATTAGTCACTGTTAGCGCGCTGATTTTTGAATTTTATAAATATTCAGATTCCTTATTGCAGAAAAATTATAAAATATAATAATATTGTATACAAATAATTAAACTATATTCATACTATCGAAACTAATATTTTTTGCTTAAAACTATAACTTCTTATTACCTTTTGATGAAAATTTTGAAACATTTAAAATGGTAGATTAAAGAAAAAATTTTGTATTATGAAGTCAGAATTAATAACGTTTGATGCATGAAAATCGCTTTATTTTTTCTCTATTACCTAAATGTAAATGTTATCTAATATTTATCATAAACATGAAATATGAATATTTATATAATTCAAAATCAGCGAGCTAACAGTGACCAATCGACTTATCGTGGCGACGCAAGCGCAGTTTCAAAAGTTCCCAAGATTGGGTACACTGACTCAGACGAGAAAGTGTTATGTACGCCGAAGCGTGAAAGAAAAAAAGAGACAGTACAGAAAAACAGTAGGAAGGGAGAGAATAAAGGCCGCGAGTTTTGGATCAATCGAGAGCTTCATAAATAGGAAGAGGGATAATGCGGAAAGAGGAAGCAGTGATGATTAAGTAGTAACAGGATCCACCCTTAACAATCCAAAAATTTACAGAACGCCACTCGAAAAAGACCAACATGGAGAAGGGAAGACAGAATAGGTGGATGATACAGAAAATTTGAACGTAGAGGGCCAACAGAAGACGAAAATTTACAATTTGAGTGACATGCGTAAAATGATGTTAGATGTAAAGAAAATATAGGAAGAAAAGAAGGAGAAACGGGGAGAGGAAGTAGAGAAATTAGACGCGAAACGACCGAAGTTAGGAAGGAAATGATGAAGTGGGAAGAAGTCAGTGAAAAAAAAGAAAGAGATTCTGACGTTGGATCAACGCCTAGAAAAGCAGGAGCAGCCTGATAAAGAAGTAGCGGAGCTGAAAGGTAAAATAAAAAGAAAGCTTAAACCGATTAGTTGGATGAGGGGAGGATAGGATTGAAGAAGAGTGAAAGGCTGGGAATAAAAGAACAAAGAATAGAAAAGAAAGAAAAACAAACACAGTTATAAAGGGTCTAAGATTGAAGGGAAATGAGCTCGAGGATGTACTAAAAGAAGTACTCAAAATAATTGATGCTAGGGTGGAGATAGAGGAATATCGAACTGTAGGAAGGTAAGAGCGAAGAGGGAAGAAAATGGTACTGATAAAACTTAAGAAATAGAAACAAAAGAGGCAAGTGATGAAAAAGAAGAGGGCATTATATGGAAGGTATAAAATGGTATGAAAAGGGATGGGAAAGATTAAGGGGATGATTACCAAGTAGTTACAAATGGAAGGTTTAAAATGGCAGCTTTAGTATGCAAAGAGAAAGAATGAAAAATGCAGAGCAATAAGAGGAACGGTGATGGAAGTAAGGAACGAATGTACAACGGAAACGTATAAAAAAGTTAAAAGAACAAAAATAAGGATTAACAGTAGAAGAGATAAACATGAGAGGAGATACCTGAAAGATAGTGGGGATTTATGTGTACAGTTATATGCAGGAGAAATCAGAGGAGATAAAAGAACTGATGCAATAGAATGAAAAAAATAACCTAAAATTATGAGGAAATATTAATACGATAACACGACACGCAGGACGAAAGCAATGAGTTGGATATCAAGTAAGAAAATCCAATGATAAGATAATGAATGTGGAGGAAAGAAAATGGTTAAAGGGTCTAGAGGAGATGGGATGGTTTATCCTACACATAAATAAAGACGGGGTTGCGGAAAGGGAATATACACGTTCAGGAAGAAACATGAACGGTAATTTGTTATGTAGTAGTGGAAAAAGGGCGAGAGAGAAGGTCCAGAAAATAAAGGTAGACATTATAGAGAGAAACGAGTTATAACAATAAGGCTAAATAGAATGTAAATGTAAGAAGAGCAGGAATAGGGGATCAGTGAATGAAATTTAAAGAAGAGTTAAAGGACAAAGTCAGGAATATCAAAATAGGATAAGAAAATGGGAACGAAAAGTTAGAAATAATAATAGGAGAAATAAAAAAAGTATTAGAGTGCACAATCAACCAAACAGTTAGTGAAGGAGGAGATGCAAGTGGATAGAATGATGATGTGTGATAAAAACAAAGGAGGAAAATAGAAGCTTTTAAGAAGAGGCGAAGAAGACTAGGGCGAAAGGAGAGGTTTTAAAGGTGGTAAATAGAGAGAGAGAAGAAGGAAAAGAGTAAGCATTGAGTAACATTAGGGTGGTAAAATTAAATAATGTACAATAGAGTTTAAAGATAAGAGGATTGGCTAAAGATATGGAAGAATGGAGTAGTGATATCCATATTGAAGAAGGTTATAAGGTAAAAGTTTAAAGATTATACAGGAATGAAAATAGTACTAACATTGTATAAAGTATATGTGACTGTTTTATCGGAGAGGAAAAAGAAAGAAGCGGATATAAATTTTCTGAAATATCTAGTAAATAAGAGGATTAAAAAATGAAAAGGGTATAACGAAATTACAAGCGCCTCGCTACCATACAGCCCTGTGAGCCTAGGAGAAGGAGTAGGGAACGATACCCCAGTCCTTATTATCACAAACCCCATCTCGCAGTACTCAGTCTTGTGCTACCTGCCCTTCCGACTGGGGACAAAAACTGAACGTTTCACTACTCCAACCTCATTACAATTCTCCGTCGACGCCGATCACCGGAAGCCGGAATTCACCCTGACGCCATCCGATATCTAACAATCTGTTCTCGGGGAAGCCGACGAGATTTTCCAGCGCTTGTGGGCCAACAGATCCCACCTACTTTTTTTAGTTGGTTTGATAAACCACATATCTATTTAAATTTTTATTCCTACTCATTGACTCAACCCTTTATCTCGTCCAACCAAAACCCTCCCAATCGGTTAATTTGCGAGCTTCCTCACAAATTTGGCGCCCACCTAAAATGACCCACATTGTCAGGAGAAAGTGGTCCTTTTAAAGATTTTTATGGAAATGTTTTTGTTTGAAGAAACTACCCTAAGAAAAAACGCCTTATCTGTACTTGTTGTAGCAGGATTGGATAACTGAGGGGTTTAAAAAAACATAAATCTAAACAAAAATCGCAATGATACGAAAAGTGAAAACGGAAATAAATTATAAAAAATAAAAACGTAAGAATAGAAGTAACTATTACGAAAAAAAGACAAATTTTGAAGAAAAAGAACGAAAGTTAGAAAAAGAAAGCGGAGTCAGTAACAGAAATTGGCGCGCAAATTTAGAAGTTCAGTGATGCAATCCACACAACCCTACGCTTTCCCGCCCTCGGTGGATACTTCCGCTACGTGGTTAGGCCACGCACATCCCCCAGTAGTAAAAAGCGAGATCCTGACGTTAAGTGAGCGTGCCGGTTTTTAGTCAGCCCATAAAAACCACTGAGCTAGGTGGTAAAGAGCAGAAGAGAGAATAGAAAATATCGAATGCATTTAAGATCAGGTAGAATAAAAGTTATTCCGAAAATGGTTAATCCGGTCGAGAAATTAAAAGAATGAATTGGTCGAGAGAGAAACAGGAAGAGAAGAAATAAATACAAATATAAAATCGGTAACGATTAGGAGACAATTAGGATAGGGTAGGTAAAACCTACAAGCGACAGGTGCAATCCCCAGGACGACAACACAAACTCAAGCACTAACAGAAAGTACCCCCATCTCAAGCAGACAAAACTGTACCCCACAAAGACGTGAAGTGGGAATACTTTCCCAAAATACAGAGAGTACTTTAGGTAATTGGAGGATAGAAGAGGGAAATAGTAGGAATTTAGAAAATAGCGAATTAGAAATGAGCCGAATGGATAGAGAAATTAAAAACAAGAAAAAAGAACTTGAAAGATTAGAAAAACAGAGAAAGATTAGAATCGAGTCGTTTAGAACAAGAAGAAACATTTAGAAAGGAGAAAGAAAGAATAGATCGAGTAAGAGCAGAGAAAGACAATTAGGTCGCGATAGATTGAGAATAGAATTAGAAAGACAAGAAAGAGAAAATGCGAGAATTCATAATACAACTTTCGAAATTGATTCTTTTATAGAAAGTAATGAGTTTTGGAATGAGGCACAAGAATTACTTAATTTTAAAGGAAATAAAAGCGATAAAATGAAAATAAAAGAACTCTCAGAATAAATTGAAAATTTAAATGGTAAGATGGATAGAATTTTAAATACAACGCAAAATTTATTCAATCAAAGTGATAAATAAAAAATGTGCAAAATATGGTTCATTTAAACGAAACAGAATTAAATTTTAATGAGCAAAGGCACTTATTAGCAGGTGCAAGGAAAAGAATAACAAATAATAGAAGCAGCGGTAACGAAAACGAATACTCATTACTGAGACAGGTGCAAAGGTGCAAAAAGTTTTTAAATGGCAACAAAACAAAAATTGAAAATTACAAGGAAAGTTTTAATTTTAATTAAATCGGTTCATGTGGAAGAACATTTTTTATTTAGATTGGTACCTGGATTAAAATCAATGGGGATAATAGGAACGGATATGATAGAAAAAGTAGGTTTCAAAATGGATTATGAGAAAAATATTTGGTGGTTACCAGAATTACCAAACATTAAGTTTGCTATAGAGGCAAATGTAATTAATCCACATATATTCTGTTATCTCGATGACATAATTATAGTTTCAAAAAATTTTGAAGATCATTTAAAATATTTAGAAATCGTGTTAGATAAAATTAGAAATGCAAGTTAAACAATAGGTTTGGACAAACGCGAATTTAGATGTTCAGAAATAAAATATTTGTGTTTTAAAGTAAACAAAAAAGGCTTACAGGTAGATGAAGAAAAAATTAAACCTGTTTTAAATTTTTCAAGACCAGAAACAGTCAAACATATACAAAGAGTAATAGGAATGACATCATGGTATAGAAAATTTATACCAAAATTTTCAGAAATTATAGAACCATTACAAAAGATATTTAAAAAAGAAGTAAAGTGGGAATAGTCTGACAAACAGGAACAGGTATTTACGACTTTTAAACACTTACTAACGACGCCTGCCCTCATTTTGGAAGTCTATTTCAACTTGAGACTGATGCTAGTGATATAGGATTAGGAGCTGTATTAACACAAACAATAAATGGAGAAAATTATGTTCTAGCTTTTGCAAGTAGAGGGCTAAACGAAGCAGAACGTAGATATTCGGCTTCAGAAAAAGAATGTTTAGCAGTAGTCTGGGCAATTCGAAAATTTAGAGCCTATTTAAAGGGTTATTTTTTTAAGATTATCACAGATCACATTGCATTGAAATGACTTCAAAATTTAAAAAAATTTGACTGGTCGATTAGCAAGATGGGCTCTAGAATTGTTAGAATATGATTATGAAATATTTTATAGAAAAGGAAGTTTAAACCATGTCCCAAATGCATTATCAAGATCTAATGAAAATAAAATAAAAGTTTTTAGTATTGTATCAAGTATAGCAGAAAATAAAGGAAAAGATTTTAAAGAAATTGAGGATAATTGGTATACAAGTAAAATGATACATGTTAAAAATCAAGCTGAAGAAAATCAAAATTGGAGAATACGCGACAAGAAATTATATTTCTATAGACCTGACCCTTTAAAATCAAGCCTAAAATTGGATAGCAATCCGTGGAAACTAACAATACCGAAAGACTTAAGGGTATGGAATAAACGTACACCAAAATTTCAGAAAATTATTTTTGGTCCGAAATGTATTCTGTAACATTAAAATATGTAAAAGAATAAGAAATTTGTCAGATAATAAAACCAAAAATAATCGAAGAACCGTGGACAGTGGTAGCATCCGAAATGATAATTCGAATTCCAATGACAATGGCAAGAAATCAATACATCTTATTTTTTGTTGATATGTTTACTAAATGGATGGAAATAATTTCGGTTAATGGTAAATAATATATAAATAAATCAATAGTTACTTTAACGAGAACATTTGGTATCAGACTTTCAAAAACTCCTAGATATCATTCACAAGCAAAACCAACTGAAAGGTGCAATAGATCAATTTAAACCGGCAATAAAAGCATATTGTGAAAAAGACCATAAAACATGGGACGAAAATTTAGATGATTTACAATTTGCACTGAATACAAGCAAACATTCTTCAACGGGTTTTACACCAGCTTTTTAAAATTTATGCAGAGAAATCCAGCCAATTTAAGCACTAAATAAAGATTTAGATAACAAAAGAGAAATTGCAATTAGGAAGCAGTTTAAAATTTAGATACCGCAAATGAAAAAAAATAAAGTAACGTTTGAATTTTTTCTTTTTGAGTAGCATGCATGTAGATAATTTGATTCATTTACGCCCCTGACAAAGACAGAAAAATAACACAAACACCGACATTTACAAAAATAACAAAAAACAGAAAAGGGATTTATTTTCAGTAAAATGGATCCACGTTTAATGCCTAAATGCAAGTATTTCTTTCTGGGGTTTGTGGGAGAAGAATTATTGACCCACTCATATAAAAAGTGGGTTGATCTACTTCAACCACCATTAACAGAGACCATAGAAGGGAGGATAAATAGAATGAAGAATGTAGATAGAAGGAAGAGAGCTGCAGTAGAGTGAGAAATGAAGAAAGAATTTAATAAAATCCGAAAACGAAATTTGTTGGAGGATAGAGTAGGGATGTTCGACGAATTTAGATCCAGAAGAGGGGATCCTAAAATAAAAAAACTGGCGGAGGAAAAACGGATTTGTTACGGCCCCCCATCAATCAAAGAAATAAGAAAAGATTTGAAAGTAAAGAAGAGAAAGAAGCGGGGTGAAGGTAGGCTAGCAAATAAGAGATTGTTTCTGGTTGGTGAGAGGAGTGAAACAAGGATGTCCTTTGAGCCTTTTTGAGAAGAGGAAGCAGGGATAGCAGGTCTAATTGCAGGGTAAGAGAAATACTTAGGTAGGAAGAAGTTGAATGTAAACGTAGAAAAGAAGAAGATAATGAGGTTTAGAAAAGGAGGTGGAAGAAAGAAAAAATTATGGGGAGATGGAAGAGAAAGAACTTAAAAGGATTAAAAGCGTTTAAAGAAAGGATAAAAAGCAGCAGGGGTAATGCAGCAGATATGGTAAACAGAAAAATAAAGGTAAAAAACATTGATAAAGGAGAATGTGGTTATTTGTTACAGTGGCATGGCTAGAATTACTTTTTCGTGGAGAGATATATGGATGCAAAGAAAGGAAAGAGATGAAGAGTTTACACAAAAGGTATATAAGATAGACACTAGAGAAATACTGGAGGACGCCAGACTATATGGTGAGACAAGAAGTAGACTAGAGTAGGGAATAGGGCATGGAAATTTGAGACGCATCTGAGCGAAGAAAATGGAGGGGAGTTAACAAGAAAGTGTTTACTGGAGGTAGAGGAAAGGGGAGGGAGGGCGATAGCATTAACGAGATGGGAAAAGGAAAAAAGGGAGTTCTTTGAGGCTAAAGATATAGAAGACGGGACTCGAGTAAACTATGAAGAATTATAAAAAAGGGGAAGGGGTAGAAAATTGATAGATAGATCGTGGATGATTGAGGAATGAAAATATAATAAATGGTATAAGATGATAAAAAGGAAAAAGTAACAACGTATTTACAAGAAAGATAGGGGAGAGAAAGTGAAACATAATAAAAGTATTTAGATGGGGAAAGGAGGTAAGGAAGGGGGTGTATTGGGGAAAGAAGGAGAACCTTCAGTGCAGAATCTGCGAATGGAAAGAGGAAACATGGGAGCATGTGTGGCAAGAATGTAGGAGAGGAATGGAAGATAAAGGTAGCTGGAAAGAGATTGTGGTAAAGACTTTAGGGGAGGATGGCTCTGAAGCAGAGTTTATGAAGAAATTGGAGGGGGCCAGAAGATTGAATGGGAAAGAATAAATGAACGTATGTGAAGTAATAGCAAAATAGAGATACCAGTGAGGTCAAGAATTGTAATTAATTTTTATGCAATAAAATAAGTAGATTAAGGTGCGGTCGCGTTCTCCCTACCTCTCTCTGTCTCTCTCTCTCTCTTTTGGATGAGAAAAAAATACTTTAAGCAAATATTTTGCAAAAAATTAATAAAAATGCTGCCGATAGTAGAATTTTTAAACAAAAAAGAAATTTATATTATAAATATAAGAATTTTCAAACATACTACTCACTCGTATTATAAAGAACGTATATTCTGTATTTTGATACTTCACATGTCGAATCTCTAATTATCAGTTTTTTATAGCATAACAAATTTTTGTTTGCATTTCACTCCTACGGCGCAATTAGTCAAAATAAACCGTGAATGAATAATATTTAAACTATGAGATGACACTTATATCTCGTTTTACACATTTTCAAACGAAACGCATTAAACAAAATATAAACAAAATATAAACAAATTCAAAACAAATTATCATATAAATCTGTTTCGCAAGTTATTTCAATTTCACCATTCAATTTAGGCAAATTAAAGATAAATATTGCTAGTTCTTTTATTAATTTTTTTAAGTGTGACGCCATATGAGGAAAAAATTAAAGCCTTTTGTTTAAAATAATGTAACGTACAAGTCATTAGATATGACAAATAGAATAGTTTTATAAAAAAAAACAGGTTTAAAAAAAATTAGAATTATTGTAGTTTGAAATGAAGATAACAAACCTAATTGCTTTATATATATACATATATATTATTTAAATATTATTTTATTTTCTCAAATTCTTTCCACATAATCATTGGTTTCCAAATATCACAAATAAATTCACTTTTATTTTAGCCTTAGTGTGAATGTACATTGTCACCTTTATTGACGCAATATTTACTCTCGCAGATAGTACGAGACAGATGAATATGTAACGAAATAAAAATTATTATGAAAGCAAAAAAATTCTAATAATGAACAAATTTTATTTGTTTTATTAAGTTTTGTTTTGACAATTTAAAAAATTAATTTTTAATAGATGAATTTTAAAACTGTCACAAATAATATTTCTCAAAGACAGTAGGATTTTTATTGAAATACTTCATTTTCACCCAATGAAAATGACTTTTCAGCCAAATAGTTGCACTTTCCCTAAAATAATTAAATTTTTTAATTTTAATTTAAAAAAAGTTAATTCACAATCAAATGGTTGAACTTGTAACGAAAATTATAAGCTTTCGAGAAAAAAAATTAATTTTTTACAATGTCATTACTGGAGGACAATATTAGAGAAGTATCAGTCAATAGGACGGAAATAGCAGAGCATTTGATGGAGTAATTGCGCGAGCACTCTATGAATACGGAAGGGCTTCATAGGGATTTAATAGAAAATGTTGGATGAACGGCAAGAATGAGGGCCATGACTCGAAAGTAGAAGACGAAGAAGAGGACAAACCAAAGTGGGAATCAGACAGACGAAGCAGTGGTGGCTCCCACTCCCCGCGACAGAAAGCGAGAAAAGTAGACTACCCTGAGTCCCATGGAGGCTGGTTCCTCCAAGAAAACACGTAAGCAGAAGAGAACTCGCAACGTTTCAGCGCCTGCGATCTCGACTCTGAAGAAGGTCGAAAGAGAAGTGGAACCTGCATCGAGCGACACCAGGAAGCAGAGGAAAACATGGAGAAGACCCGAGGCAGTTCTAATCAAACCGGCCGACGGACTAAGCTATGCTGAGGTTCCAAAGGACCTCAAGAAGAAGGTAAAGCCTGACGCCCTTGGCGACAAAATTAAGGGAGGCAGGCAAACAAGAAGGGTTGAACTAGGGCCTACAACGAAGGACTGAATGGAGTTCTCGGCTGCCATAAAGGAGGCTGTCAGCGAAGGGGGTAGCGTGCGCCAGCTTATTCCCCGCACTGACGCCGAAGAGGTAGAAGCGGCCGTGAGACGCCAATTCGAAAACCAAGCGGTCGGAGATTTGAAGGTCACCCTCACGAAAAGGTCCCTTAGAGACAATCTAAAGGATTTCGTGGAGCTGTCAGAGGATCTAACTGCATGGCTGGTGCACGCAGGACACCTGTAGGTGGGGTGGGTGTCCTACCGTGTAAGCAAAAAGATAGAGGTCATAAGATGCTACCGCTGCCTAGGCTTCGGCCACATGGCAGCGAAATGTGAGGGTCCAGATAGGACCAAAGCATACTGGCTATGCGGAAAAGAGGGGCATAAAGCTGCAGCATGCGAAAACACACGGAAGTGTTATCTCTGTGCCACAAAGGGAGATAAGTCACGGACAGACCATCATTCGGGTACAAGGAGTTGGTTGGCGTTCAGAGAGGCAGCCTCGTTGAGGAAGCCTCTTGGACGTTCAAGCTAACACCGTTGGCTGGGCAGGTCCAATAACAAGTCCAGATAGCCAGGAGAAGACCAACTTGGCATAAAAGAAGAGGGCCGAGGCACGGCTTAAGAAAAGACACCCCCTGAAGTAATGCGCAAAGCGGTTCCGGGGGGAATTATGTCAAAGAGAAAGCGTGGTGGTTTTTAGTCAGTCCTTCGTAGCATCACTATAATGGTCAAATTAAGATCTTGATGTATATTCATATAAATAATTTTATAAATATTCAAATCGGTTCTTGAATCTCGTACTTTTGTTTAAGGTACAAAGAAAATTAAATGGCTGTTTCAGAGCAGAAAAAATATTCTTGGTCATTTACGGAATCGCAAAATATTGTCGTGGTCATTGCAATTAGAAAGTTTAAAATTTTAATGGTGCACATTATTTAGTTTGAAGAAAACAAAACTGAATTAAATACTAAAACGAAAATATAAATTCAATGTTGTGAATTGAAAAATAAATAATTAAATATAATAAGGTTAAACATGAGATAGTTTAAAGAAACTTCAAGTTATAGAAATTAAAAACCAATCAAACAAAATTTTTATTAAAACTGATCAGTTTTAAGATTAAAATTTAAATTAGTTTTATTCAAAGTCTTTCAAATCTAATACTTCTTTAGTTGTTAAAAATTTGACACATACATTTACAAATTAAAAAATGTTTAAATGATCAATTGTTTAGTTTTTAATATTTTATTTATAATTGTGCATTTTATATAAAAATTTAGGATATGTAAGACAAATACAACTAAGGAAAATTATTTATGGATTTACTTTTAGACATTTCTCCCCACTTCGTTAAAGTATATGTTTTTTTAACTACGTTTTACTCTAGAAAAATCTTTTAAAAAAATCTTTTCTCTTGTAATTAAGTTTTTTTAATTTCCTCCTATTTAACTCGATAACAATTCTAAAAGTAAAAAATTCCCGTTTCCAATTGAGGAAAAATTGAAAATAAAAAACATTTAACCTAAACTAAAAAAAATGTTAAAATACAAAAATGGACTTTTTGAATTAAAAAGAAAATAAATAACCATAATTTCATCTCTAAAGACATAAAAAAGTGATAAAAATAAAAACATTCCTCTCAAAGTTCAGAAAAAAAATTCCCAAAATTTCGTTGCCTCCAACTCTATAAAAGTCGTTTTAAAAAAATTTCCTCATCGAATTAAAAAAAAACAATGAAAAACTTCACAATTTAATAGATATTTAACATAAAATTTTCCTCTTCTACTTGAGAACGAAATTGTAAATAAAAAATTCTTCTGTCAAACTCATCAAAGGCCCCTTGAAATTAAAAGAAGCAAATACCCAAAATCTTGTTGCTTTAAACACTATTAAAACCGTCAATTAAAAAATTTTACTCTTTGAGAACCCTTGAAATTCATAAAAAAATTGAAAATAAATATTTTCTTTGCACTCCAATAAAAATATAAACCAGAAACAGCTTATAGTCTCATAAAGAGTATTTAACAGAGTTATAGAAAAAAGAAAAAAATATCTTAGAATGTGTAACTATGAATTTCAATAAATAAATTAACGGAGTTTAAATAAATAAAAATAATAAATATATATTATAATAATTAAAACTGTGAAACCCGTTTAATTGAAGAAAAAAATCTAGAAAGAGATAACGTTAAATTAACAAAACTCTTTTTTGCTGCTATCTTTGTTTAAACAATGATATATAAAGTATTTTTCTTTAATGACTCATACAATGACGCATGTCTCTTATCATACTGTAAAACGTTTTAAATAAACGATTTTTTATACGATCTTATCTTTACCAAGGTTCTATTTGCTGATTCTAAGAATAATTATAATTGAATCAATAAATAAATGAATTAATAAATACACAAATTTTTTATTTATTTATTTAACAACGGATATCCACAAATGTTAAAGAATTTATTTTGAAGTATTATCAACAGATTTTATCAGTATTAAACATCTTTTTTGAGTAACAGTTTGATCATTTAGTTAAAAATTCGATTTTTTAAGATTAAACGATTTTGTTAAACAATCATCCTTTTTGAATTTTTTGTCAAAAAGAATAAGCTTTTTTATCACACAATTAAGCCGTTTCCCTTTCGGGGTAGGCGTGAGTCACTCGGTGGGGAGGGGAGTAATGTGAAGAAGGGGTTATAAAATTTTTAGATTGATCTGAAATTATCGTGTTATTTATTTAAATAACACGTTCACTCTGCAACACTGCAATTTCAGAAAATTGGGCTTTTTGGTTTTAAAGCATGAAATTTGTTTCAGTTTTTTTTCTTTATTGATTTTTGATGAATTAAGGTGAGTTTCATTTTAAAATAGAATCTTGAAATTAAACTTCTTCATTAAATCTGCAATTTTTTGGTCAAACATTCTATAATGCAGTTAAATATTTATACCTTCGCTTGAAAATTTTCTTTTTTTTTCAAACATAACTAGTTTAGCAAGATTTCCAGAGATTTTTAAATATTTTAAATAGTTTAAAAGGATTTAATTGGTTTCTAGAAGATTAAAAAATATTAGCACGGATTTTAAGGAGTACCGAAAAATTTCGTTAGAGTTTAGGTGATTTCAAGGAATTTCACAATACTAAACTATTTCAAAGGTCTATAGGGATTTCAGAAAATTGACAACAAAGGTAGTGTCCCGTCTTTAGTCAGAATGCAATTGTAACATCACCTACCTTTTTTTAGGCGCCAGACGCTTTTATAGCGTCACCCAAAAAAATTTAGTAAAGTTTTAGATCTAAGTACTAGTTAGATAAAAATGAATCTCTTATCAAAAATCCCTAGCTCAGAGAAAGAGAGAGAGAGAGAGAGAGAGAGTTCGCAGACGTCGAGAAAAACATTCATTGCTTGATTTAAATTAAAATGAAATTAGAAAGTATTTTTATTGATTTGAATTGAGCTAATTACTCAATTGTGCCGCAAGGGCTGGTAAAACTTCTTAAATAGAAAAAAAGAATTTACATCGTTGGCGCAAACAGAGCAAATAAGTAAAATGTTGGTCATACGCAAATAAAGCTTACTCTACACGAAACAAAGGCCTAAAACTAATCATAAAACGAGTACAAAAATCTGGTGCATTATGCTCAAACATTTACGCGAACTTTATAACATCAATTAATTCTCAACTACATCTCAAATAAAATTTACCGACGAAGCTCAAAATCCAATACGAAATAAAATCAAAAGGTCTCAAGTAAAATTAATGGCCGATGCTTACCTTTTAATTTGCTTCCCGTGTCGATGACGAACACGCAACTGAGTAGTGTCCTGCTGCTCTCGACCTCCCCACTTCCACGAGTCCCGCCAGAATTGCCTTGCTATCAGGTGCTGCCCTCTTTATCTCTATATCCGGTTGTAACTTTCGTAATTTGACTGGGTGTCCCCCTGGTGGTAGGCCGGCTCGATTTCCCCAGGCAAGATGGCTGCGCCGGTTTGTTTTGACACGTACCGGGCAAAGAATGGCACGGTACGTCGTGTATATTTATAATAATCCTTGAGCATAAGAATTATTACTTTTGAGCCTGGGAGTATCGGTGGATGCGCCCGTAATGTAGTGGTAGTTTGCCGTATAGTGCTGCTTTCAGTAAGCAACACGTGCGACGGCCTGTGTAGCGCTGTGTAAAGTGTAGGTTTCCAATTTCAAAGTGGATTACTCAGTGAATTAAGGAAAGTGGATCGAGGATTCCAGGCGAGCTTTAGTTAGCCCAAATCCCGCATCTAACAGCATCTTTCATCAAATAGGGGGCGACGCTCCTTATACACTTAAACACAACTTTCAAGTAACGCCCTACCTCTTACGTATGATGAATAGCTATCTGCAAGATAGAGCTCTCGTGTAAAGCACAGAAGTAGGTACTTGCAAAAATGAGATCACTACCAGGACTACCTAGGTGTCCATTCTAGGACCGGATCTGTGGAACATCCCGTACGACATCGGACAGTACATACTTGGTGTGATACGAACACGACATCGCTGCTATAAAAGCGGCCCGAAATATGGAGGAAGCACAGTGGAAACGGAATCCGTTGATAATGCACGTCAGCGAATGGATGTGAAACCAGGAGATCACAACAAAAAACTCCGTGATACACTTTGGCCCACTAAAGCTAAGCTGTAATTCTGGCAGCACATTTGTATTCAAGAGATGGGCCGCTGAAAGACAAATGCTAGCGCAAGAAATCGGCCATGTAACGCGGGAAAATGTCGAAAGAATTCTAACAAGTGCCGAAAACTGGAACAAAGCAGCTAAATACGTAGAGATTGCTCTACGGCGTAGAAGAAAGAACAGAGCCTCAATCCACCATGAGCTGCTTTATCTGACCCTGAGAATCAGTCATGCCTAATCAATATGTCGAATGCCGATGAACCCGTTACGTGACGCTGACTTGCTGTTGAGGACGATGCGTATATCTTTGTTAGGGCACGAATCTGATAGAATCCAGAAGAAGAGAACCAGCTGGAGTCCCATAAAGAGGTGTAAGGCGAACAGAGATGTCAAAGGCTGTTAAGCATGATGTGCAAAACCACTGCACTACTGTGGACGATGCGTACATATTGGTTGTGACACGTAGTTGACAAATAAGAACCTCAATAGACACTCAAGTGGACAAAGAAAAGGCGCCCCCTGAACTACCTCGAAAGCGGTTTCGGCAAGAATAATACCAAGGAGAATTGGTGGTATTTTTAGCGGGTCGTTGATAACATCACTATAATGATCAGATTAAGATCTTGGTGCATATTTATATATGTTAAGATCGTTGTAGTGATGATATCGAGATCCTAACACTACTGAGAAGTGCGGAACCTTCTTGGTGTGTTATTAGAACATTTTCAACCAGCCCTCTTTAAAAGAATCATTATCATTATATTGATCCATCTTCCACCCATAGGTGCTCATGACCTGGTACTTTGCTATTAAACACTGTATGCTAGGAATGTAGGATGACATAAAAATATTCCAGAAACTTAGCACGGACACGAAACCCTTTAACTTTAGGATGTTCTTTAATAACATGTCTGCAAATTTATCCTAGAAATCCAGAAGTTTCTAGACTGCAGAAGAATGTTTTTCACGAATTATTTGCGCACTAAATAAACAGAGACATGAATTTTTCATTAAATGCGTTATCTATAAGGAAGCAATAAATTACTCTCCTTTGTCTCATAAATATGTAAAGCAGCAGAATATGCCAGGAAAAAGTAAATTGTAGCCTTAAATGTATTGACGATAAACTGTTATTGTAGCTTTTGTCGTTTTAGCAAAAATCAATTTTAATTAGGCTGCCTTGAATTGCAGGTTATTTCTATTACAGGTTTGTTTACAATGGGTTTCCCTTTTGACTTTTAATTTTATTTTATTTATTTATTTATTCAGTATTTTTTTTGCCTAATAAGGGTACTGTATGAGTGCCGAAACGTTGGTGATATAAGTTTATTTTTTATTTTCAATGTTCTCTTTTTGTGATTTGATAATATTAAAAATAAAAAAGACGAAAGAAGAAAAAAAAGGAAGGGAATGTGGTTGGTTGCCTTTTCATTTTTCTTTCCTCTTTTTTATTTTTGTCTGAAGTTTTTGTTTTTAACAAGGTTTTTTTTCAGATTACAATTAGAGCATTTTTTGTTTGTTTTGTTTATTCCAAATTTGGTAATTGGATTCTTGTTTTCTTACAGGAGTTTTCATCAATTTGATGATTGGACGTTAAATAGGATATTTAATTTGGATTTCAATCTGATTTAAATTTCTTAAATTTCAAAAGATGAATTTTCAGAAAAATAGATAAATTGTTAACCAAGATTTCAGTTAAGTTCTCAACACCAAAATATAGCGCTTAAAAAGTTATTTTTAAACCAAATAGTTAAATTTTTTACGACTCTTAATGAATTATCAAGCTACAAAGACAAAATTTCAACAAAACACGTTTAATTTTTAATAAAAAAGGATAAAATTTTCACTAAAAAGTAAATTTTAAATAAAGTGGTGGAATTCTCAATCGAAAAACATTTTAAGATTGAGATTCAACATTAGTTGAATTCAACCAAAAAGAAAAATGTCCAACAAAACAGTTTAATTTTCTACGAAAAAAGATGGCATTTTACAAAATAATAATATGAATTTTCAGCCAATTATTACACTTTGCAACCTAAAAAGAATACTAAGAGTACAATAATAATATTTGGAAATTTTCAAAGCCAGGAAGACAATTTTTTTAGAAGTCTGTTGAATTAACCTTTATGCGGGCGCGCCTTTTTTATCAGTAGTTGGCGCGGGGCCGTAATTTACCGCCACCTCGTTTTCACTTATTTTGCATCTTATTTCTCAACATAAACCTTTGTAATCGGCGTTATTTTTAATAGAATTGTCAAAACACATGTTTGAATTATAAAAACATTTATCAAAACTAGATATAGATATAGATATCTATAATAGATACGTATCTCCATAAAGAATAAAAATACACAAATAAACAGTCTCATGAAAGTAGCGTTATCATAATTTTGTACTAAGTTTTTCAAAATAGAAAAATTATTTTACTATCCACCATCTGATTCGAATGAATCACAACTGAGGCAATTATCACATGTTGGTACTGAATGTGATTTACAAACGCTCTTGTTACAACTACCACGTAATTTAGTTATGTGGTTCTGTTTTGTGCCGCAAATGTAACAGAAACTTCTTCTGTTTGGATTCACAACCTCATTGCTGGTAGTTTCTTGTTCTCGATACTGGGTTAGAAAAGTTTTCAAATCTTTGGAAAGTGAATTTACATGTGCTCGTTGCCTCAGGTTTTCTTCCATCAGTTCCAGTCCCAACTCGAAAACATACTACCGCCTTCTAAAGGATTCCAATGGATTATTCATTTCATATATCCTCATGGAATTTATTCCCGCGATATCGAGGTCTCGGAAGAAAATAACCATTGGCCAACTCTGTGTTCTTCTGGATGTCGTAATCCGCGAAAACTTTAGATTAACTGTATTGACCCCTCCTTTTGTGGCGTTATAATCCGTTATCTGCACTGGCTTGCCTGTTTTCTCATCTACCTCATGTTTATCCTGCAATGTCGACAAAACTAAAACAAACTTCTTCTTTTTGGTAGTATATGAGATCAACGTTGCGACGTCGTTACACTTAAATAAATGATTGCCAGGAACGAGGTTGGCATTTTTTTCACGAATTCGGTCAGAGTTTTAGCTTTATTGCGTCTCAAAGTCCCCGGGAAGGTCAGTCCGACCGATAAAAGATATGCAGGCCAGGTCTCTGGGTTCCGAAATAAATCATCATATTATAAATATAATATGTTTGAGAATCACAATACATTTTCAAAGCGCACTTAGAGGGCTTATTCGGCATGTACTGAATAAAACTGCATCGACCACGAAAAGCCACCAGAATTTCGTCGATGATAACACTTTCACCAACATTGTAGGCTCTTGGACAATTTGCTACAAAGGCGGTCTGAAAGTCCCGTATAGGATCTAATTTATCGGTTGCAAATCGCTCTTGATGAGAATTTATGTCAAAACGGAGAGATCTCAGCAACATTCGAAACCTGCATCAACCTACATCAAGAACAGGGCTGCAAAAACTGCTTTTATTTCTGCTTTTGAGATGGGTCTATAATCCCTGTCCCGAAAGCTAGTGCCAGATAGATTTTTCCTTTCAGTCTTTCGTTGAGCAATGTGTATATTGGTGTATTTGACTATGTCATCGATCATTTGTGGAGAAATTATTTTCAAAAAACATTCAAGCCATGTTTGACATTTTCTAGCTTCCCCTTTGGGACCCGCAATGGGGGGTAATTTCCTGAGATTCTACTTGCTGCATATCGCTCTCGTAAAATTTATTGCAAACGTCAGCACGTGGCCTTTTAAAAGTAAAATTAAGGTTACGATTAAAGAATTTGCAGTAAGTAGATTTTTCTAATGGAATGCTAAGACCCCCTGTGATTATTTCGTAATAATCTAAAAATTGTTCATGCAATATTGACATATTTATTCCCGAATTAAAAAAATATTTAAAGGAGGATATCTTTCTGGTGTAATGTGATTCTTCGTGTGGTATACTCTTACAATGCAGTCTTCTTAAAATTTTTATTTCCTCAGATAATTTAATTATTCGATTTTTATGCTTTCCTCTCAAATCGTCGAAACTTTCATTACCTAGCAAATTCTTTTGGACGGTTTCCAATCGTTTTCTACTCAAACTAAGAATATTACACACACTGAAAAAATTTTGGGCGAGCTGCGCGCCCACGTTGTAGAGCTGGAACACCAAATGCGTCGCGCGCTGCTCGCCTATAGCTTGGTACAAATCCTCTCTCTTATTGGGCACTCCCTGTGCCCACATTGGAACAGCTGTAGTACCAACAGTGTTGGTACTGTAACGCTCCCTTCTGGCGGGAGCACGGTATC
>JAAAKG020150646.1:0-31498 GCA_010014905.2 Druon quercuslanigerum
TAAAATAACACACTCCTGTTGCAAAGGGAAAAACTTTCACTTATCGGTGTGACTCTGCGACTTTTTTCTAACAGTGTTGTATGTAAAAGAGCCTCATAAGGTGATATGGGAACAAAAGTTTCTGTGGACAAATTATTTTTAGCCTAGACTATTCATTCGATTTGGACTTGTATTTCTAAATAAAACTGTTTAAAGTTCGAAAAAATCTGTGTCTCTAGAATTTTTATAAAAAATTTTTTTAATTTTTCATTTATCAACATGATTGACATTCTTTTTTAACTTTTCAGTAGTACCATTTCATTTAAGAATTTTAGATTAATCAAAGAAGGTCTTATATCTGTACTAAAACTATCTAAAAATATTTTGTTGTGTTTAAAAATAATTTTAAACCAATTTTGTTAACAAAATTTTGCTTTATCAAAAAAAAAATAAAATATAAGTTATTTTTTGAAATTTGAAATCTAGAGTTTTGGTATAAGATTTTATAGAAAATACGATTTTACCACGATTGGTTGTTTAAATAATTAATAATTGTTGTCAGTTTGTAAAGTATTCTTCATAGTCAAGTGTTATCGGAAAGACATTATTAATTGAAATTGTGGAAAAATTAAGTCTATTTGTTGAAAAAATCCAAACTGTGAATTTGTTTATTAAGATTTTTTATGCAATTCACAATCCCGTAAATATTTTTTGTTCATTAATTTGTTTAGAACGTAATAAACCATTTTCTTAAATTATTCTCCTATACTAGAAATAATTTCTGGATAGCTTTAACACAAATGTAAAACGTTTTTTATAAAAAACGGTACCTCTAAAAGTTAAACAAATTCCATCTTTGTTGTTAAATGAAAAATTAACAAAATTTATTATAATTAATGGAAACAAACAAATCTTCTCGAAAATTTAGAAGTTACGTTGTTAAAAATTATTTTTGATTAAACATGTAATTATACCATTTATGTTTTGAAATTAATCTTTTTTAGTTGAAAATTCGTCCTTTTTGATAGAAAACTAATCTTGTTGGTTGTAATACTAATACTTCACATTTTTGGACAAGAATTCTATTACTTCTTGAAAGTTGAATTTCTCTGTTAAAAATCCATTTTTTTGTTTGTTGAACATTTATTATCTTAGAAGAAAATTTGTTCTCTCTGGTTGAAAATTTAGCAATAGACAACTAATCACTGCTAGTAGTTGATTTTTTTTTCTATTAATTTTTATTCTAAATTATTCTAAATCAAAAACAGTTTAATTCAACCAATAAGCACGAATTTCTAATGAAGTAGTAAATTGCTTACAGAAAACAGATTAATTTTTAACAAAAAGATGAATTTCTAACCAAAATAGATCAAATTTCTACCAAAAGAGATGAATCATCAAACCAAGAATATGAATCCCCTAGAAAAAAAATTTAATTTTTTAACCAAAAAATGTTTTTGAAAAATATTTAAATTTTAAACTTAAAACGATACATTTTTTACAAAAATTGGTAAAGATAAGTTTGCAGTTGCAAAAATTTATTTTCAACAAAAACAATTTAGAAAAAATAATTGTGCGAAATTTTAAATTAATTATTAAACTTATTTCTACATAAACACCATCTATATATTTTTTGCCATTTTTACGTTAAATTTTATGCCGGGCCAAACCATTTTTTTGGTCCCGAGAATTTTTTTTCGATAAATTGAATGTCCGCATTTTTTTAAAAAGAACGACCGAGTCGAGAATGTATTACATAATTAGAATGATTTGAAGCCCTAGATATCGTTTTTGCATATTTAATATTTATTAAATCATTTTTCAAGAAAATAGGGAAACAATAGGCGAATAAATTCTTTGAAATAAAATGAATGTATCTTGAATTTAATTTGAAATGCTTAAGATTTCAAGTCAAAATATATTGCATTTTTAACAAAATAGTTAAATTTTCAAATAAGAAAATTCATTTTGTACCAAAAGAAATGAATTTTCACTGAAACAGTTTGTTTATTAATCTAAAAAGTCAAATGGTTTTGAAAACAGTTGACCTTCAAACCCGAATTATATTTTCAACCTCATAGTTCAATTTTCAAATTTCGATTTTCGATAGTTAAATTTTTTTTTAATGATTAAGTTTTCAACATAATAGATTCAACAAAAAAACATTTCTATTTGAAATTAAAAACAGTCGAATTCAACCGAAAATATTAATTCCCAGCGAAAAATGTAATTTTTCATATTCAAGCAAAACCTATTTTAATTTTAAATCAAAAACAGTTGAATTCAACCAAAATACAGTTGCATTTTTAACGAAAAAATATCAAATTTTTTACAAATGTGATGTATTTTCAAACCAAAAAGATGAATTTTCAACCAAATATTTGAATGTTCTAATAGAACAAATTTTCAATTAAGAAAAAAAATTTAACATTTGAAAGTTTATTTTTCTTACAAGAAAATTCATCTTATTCTTTGAAAATTTAACCAATTTTTTTAAAACACCTTTTTATCTTGTTAAACATTAGTTTTCAACCAAAAATTTAACTAGTATTTTTTTTATTAAAAAGTAGATTCATTTCTTTGGTAGAAAATAAAAGAATTTTGTTGAAAATTCTCTTTTTGTTTTTTTTAAACATTATTTTTGACTGAAAATAATGTTGGTTGAAAATAAATCTCTTTTAGTTGAAAATTCATATATTCAAATTCTATTAATTCTAGACAGATGAACTTTTCTGTTAAAACTCCATTTTTTTGTTGTTAAAGATTTATCATCTTAGTTGAAAATTTGACTATCTTGTTGAGAATTGAACAATTTTGTGGAACATTTTTTATGGGTTGAACATTAGCTTTTAACTGCAAATTTAAATATTCCATTTTTGATTGAAAAATTTTCTTGCTCAGATGAAAATCCATCTATTTGGTTAAAAACTTAAGTATTTTGTTAAACATTAGTTTTGGTCTCTTTTTGTTGGTGAACATTGTTTTTAACTAAAAATTAATATAATACATTTTTAGTTTAAAATGTATATTTTTTTAGTTGAAGATTTAACGATTTGGTTGAAAATTTTCCATTTTTTATTGAAAATTCATATTCTAATTTGAAAATTAAACTTTTTGTTGAAAATTAATTTTATTGTTTAAACATTAGTTTGAACTAAAAATGTAATTATTAAATTAAAAAAAAAATTATTCCCTCATTTAAAATTCAACTCTTTGGTTTAAACCGTTTGAACATCTATCTTTTTTGGAAGAAAATTCATTCATTTTTGATGACAATTTAAGTATTTCGTTGAAAGTTCGTTTTAACTAAAAGTGTATTTATTTAATTTTTTTGTAATATATATTTATTAGTTGAAGATTTAGATAGATAGATCAAAAACATACATTTACATTGCTTTGTTTGCATCACTGTTTAAATCCCTTGAAGTCAATTTAAATTGACCGTGTGTGTATCATCGTAACAGAATTTTCAGGTTATGTTTGAAAGTGTAAGCCGCGAAAGTGACAGCCAGAAACGAGAGAAATGATTTTAAAATTGAAATTGACTACAAATGTAGCACAAATCTGTTAAAATTATTTATCTGCTATCTTAAACGTCACATTAAAAATGAGATATTAAGGATATAAACTCATGGCGTTTATTTTGTGATAATTTTGCTGTTTTAGTTTACTTAACCTCTATGTCAGTATTTGTGTTTATCATTAATTATAATTAATATATAACAAATAAATAGAGCCTGAGAACGAAACTTGAAAAAATGAGGAATTTTCTGTATCAGAAATGTTCTGTTATATTAATTCTTTTATGCATTCCTTTTGGAAGTGCATTCAGTGATACCTTCGACGAGGAATTGATGTTAAAACCACTCCCAAGTGGATTCATTTATGCATTTTTTCAATTTACCACTCTTTGGGAGGCGCCAAATACTTTGCAAACTTGTAAGTTGACAATTTGATTCATAAAAATAGAGTAAGAACAGTTGTAGCGTTATTAAAATGTTACTTTTTAAGGGCTTTTTGTATCAGGTCTTTGGTTGAAAATTTAACCATTTGGTAGAAAACTCGTTTTTTCTTTGGTTGAAAATTATTTTTTTCTGTTAAAAATTTAATTATTTTGTTAAAAGTTCAACCATTTTGTTAAAAAATCATCCTTTTTGGTTGAAAAATAAGTTTTTTGGTCGTGTAAGTTTAACTATTTGTGTAGAAAATTCAATTATTTGGTTGAAAAGTAACATTTTTTGTTAAAAATTTATCTCTAGGTAGAAGAGTCAACTTTAAAAACAAAATCAACCGTTTTTATCTTTGCATTCACCTGTTTTTCATTTTAAATAAAAAGTCTTTACAGGTTCAAATATAAACTCTGACATTTTTCGTTAAAAATTCGTATTTTTTGGTTGAAAACTCAATTACAGAAATTAAATTTTTCGTTGAAGATTCATAATTTTATATGAAAATTTATCTCCTTGGCTGCAAATTTAACTATTTAATTTTAAATTCGCTTTTTTGTTTAGTTACGAATACATTTTTAAAATGAAAATAAAACTTTTACACTTTCGGTTGAAAAATTTCGAGTGGAAAAGTCCTTGTTGGTAATAAGTGGAACTGTTTAGTTGAAAATTAATCTATTTGAGTTAAGTTTTCAACTGTTTTTGATTTAAAATGCAAATGTTTTTTGGTTAAAATAACAAATGTTACGTTTTTTGTTAATAATTCATATTTTTTAGCTGAAAATTAGTTTCTTTATTTGGTTGAAAATAATTTTTCAACTATTGGTTGAAAACTCGTGTATTATGTCGCAAAATCCACATTTTTGTATGAAATTAATCTGCTTGGCTTAAAATTAATATTTTTGGGCAAGCATTTAATTACTTTGTTTGAAAATTCAACAATTTTTTCCAAAATCATCAGTTTTAGTTTAAAATTCATTATTTTGGCGTGAAAATTCAACCTTATGTTCGAAATTCGTGTTTTTGGGTTGGAATATCAAATATTTCAGTAGAAAATTTAACTATCGAGTTAAAAGTTAACTTTTTTTATTTGGAATTCATCTTCTCGGGTTGAAAAGTCAACTTTTTTGAAGAAAATTCAACAATTTTCATCTTTGTACAATCTTGATTGAAAATTCATCTATATGTAGAAAATGAATATTTTTTTAATAGAACTGTTCGGTTGAAAATTAATGTTTTGGTTCAGTACTCAACTGTTCTTTATTTAAAATTTAAACATTTTTTGGTTGAAATATAAATTTACACGTTTTCCGTTAAATATTCGTATTTTTGGTTGAAAATTCAAATTCGTGATTAAAACTCGAAGTACTTTGTTGAAAAGTTTTTTCTCTTCTTTGAAGTATCCTAATTTTAGTTGAAAATTCACCTCTTTGATTAAAAATATATTTATTTGATTGAAAAAGTGGTTTTTTTCTTTGAAAATAAAAATTTATTAAAACATTTTTTTTTAGGTAAAATTTTAATTATTTTTTTGCAAATTCAACAGTTTTGTTGAAAAAATAATCCTTCTTGGTTTAAAACTTATCTTTTAGGCTCGGGAAATCCACTATTTTGGTATAAATTTCTACTTTTTAATTGCATTTTCTTTTGTTTTTTGTTAAAATATCAACTATTACATTTTTCGCTGAATGAACATAACTTTCTTAAAAATTTGACGAACAGAAAAATTCAAATTCCAATTATCTGAAACTTTTTATAACCTTTTAAAAGTAAATGTTACACCCCCTTACAGTAAACACAATTTAAAGCATCAATTTATATATTATCAAATATTTAAGTCGTTATTTTGATCAGTCAAAAAACTTGAAGTCATAGTAAAAATTTTCCTAAATTTAAGCTTTAAAATTTATAGACTTAAAAAAATCTTACAATTTTAAAAAATGGCTTTGATTTTTAAAAAAATGTTACATTTAACGCAAAGTAGAAGTAAAGATTTTCTCTCAAAATTCTTTTACATCTTTAAGCCCTCAAAAAATAATGTTACTAATACAAATGAAAAAGTAAAAAAGTACAAGCTTTGAGATATTCAAATTTAAATTAATAATTAATTTCTGTATTTTGAGCTCTGCCTTAATTTAAAATTCTATAATTTACAAGCTTTAATTAAAACTAGTTTAATTAATTTAATTTAATTTGAATTAAAATTTTTTTTAATTATTAAGGTTTTTTAATTGGAAATTTTGTAATTCAAAAGAATTTATGTAAATTGTAAAAAAAAAGGGAGAGAGTGTGTACAATGTTTAAATATTGAACCGTTTTTAACCGTTAATTGAATTTTGTTAACATGAAATTATTCCAGTTTTACCATTTTTTATTTTAAAATTATTTAGCTATAAAGAATTTGAATTTAAAATTGTTTACTTTTGAAAAATTCAGATTTGAAACTACAAAATAACAACTAAATTCTAAACTTTTTTTCGTGGATAATCTTTTATTTACTGTATAAATATGTTTTATTAATATAAATAATATTTATATCAAAGTGCAACATTCGCATTTATTCCCGAGAGGATTAGGAGAAATACTAGGTCGCCATAAAGTGGACGAATTGCATTTTACCTTAACGGAAGGACTCTGGAGGTATAAAAAATGGGGATATCCCTTCCAGAATGCTGGTCCAGGTGCTGAAATTTCAGCATGGTTCAATCAAAACGTATCAAAGTAAGACTTTGATTTTGTTGTGCCATCAACAAATTAAACTTTTTTGTGCAATTGAAAATATTTCCATTATTTTTAGTGTTGACAAAGAATGGAAAAGTCTAACGAATTCTCTGGCTGGATTATTTTGCGCTTCTTTAAATTTCGTAGAGCCTTTAAACACCTTATCTCCTGAGTTTAGTATGCCACCAACTAGCGCATTAAATCACAAGCTAAACACAAGTTATTTACGTTATTCGACATTACCGAGAGAAACTGCTTGTACGGAAAATTTGACTCCGTTCAAAAAACTATTGCCTTGTGACTCAAAGGTGGGTGATCAAAATCGAGATTGAAATTATGTGTACATTTTTTTACTTATTAGAATTTTATGGAAATGTTTTTTGTTCGGATGATTGTAGAAAGGATTGGCGACGTTACTGAATTCCGCCTACATTCACAATACGAATTACCACTCGATCGGGATTCATTTTCGGTCAGTTTGTCGAAATTCAGAGTGCACAAGAACTTCTCTGGAACTACGTCAAACAGTTTCACTCGTCTATGATTCTTTAGCAGAAGACTCTCAGGTAAAATTAATTTATTAAGATCAGGGAAAAACTGACAATTTTTACGTGGACTAGAAATTTTGTTTTAATTTATAAGAAAAAACTTTAAAATGGATGAAAAATTTTTTGGTTTAATTTTAATTACAGCACATGATAAAACGTGGTTAATGGTAAAAAATATATTAAATTTTAGTTACGTAGCGCACTAATTTTTTTCGCTTAAATGCAAAACAGTAGTCTTTTTGTATAGAAAATTGATCCTTTTTGGTTGAAAATTCGTATTTCTTGGTTAAATATTTTTGCACTTTTTAATTTTTTGTTTGTTATTCACCTGCCTTCTAAAAAATCATCTACTTGACTATAAAATCAAACTACTTGGATGACAATTCAATTATTTTGTGGAAAAATTCCTTTTTTGATTGAGAGTTCAACTGTTTGGTTGAAAAATGATCTTTCTTGGATAAAAATTATATTTTTTTAATGAAAATTTAACTGTCTTCTAAAAAATTTCATTTTTTGAAGAGAAAATTCAACTAGTTGGTTAAAAACTCAATTATTTTGTTAAATTTCATATTTTTTTGATCGAAAATTGAACTATTGTGCTGAACATTCGTGTTTTCTGATAGAAAATTCGTCTTTTTGGATTGAAAATTCATATTTTATGCTTGAAAAGAAATCCATTCTAATTGAAAATTCTTTTTGTGTAAAATTCAGCTGATATGTTGAAAATTCGTATTTTTCGTTAGAAAATCCAGTCTTTTTGGTTGAAAATTTATCTTTTTAGTTGAATTTTTTGAACTTTTGAACTTTTTTGTTAAAAATTCAACTATCATGTTGAAAAATCGTCTCTTTTGATCGGGAGTTCAACTATTTGGTTGAAAGTTCACCTTTCTGTGGTGATAATTCAATTGTCTTCTAAAAAAATTAGTCTTTTTGGATTAGACAATCAACAATTTGGTTGAAAATTCAACTGTTCTATTGAATTTTCGTCTTTTTCGACAGAAAATTCATCTTTCTTAGTTGAATATTTTTGAAAATTTTGAACTTTTTGTTTTTATTATTCAACTGTCGTCTAAAAAATTCGTCTAGTTGGCTTAAAATAAAGAAATTTGATTAAATATTAAATATTGGTTAAAATTTTATTTTTTCTGTACAAATTCGACTTATTTCTTTTAAAAAATCGTATTTCTGGAGAGATTCAATTATTTTTATTAAATACTAATATTTTTTGGTCGAAAATTTCTCCTTTTGATTGGTTAGAAATATCATTCTTTTGTTAAGATTTGTTATTTTTTTTGTAGAAAATTGAACTGCTTTGCTGACACATTTTATTAAAAATATATCATTCTTGGTTAAAAGTTAACTTTTTTTGTTCAAAATTTAACTGCCTTCTAAAAAAATTTCTTTTTGGCATGGGAAGTTGACCGTTTGGTTGATGATTCAAATTTTTGTGGTTAAATTTTATTCTTATTTGATTAAAAATTTGATCATTTGGTTGAAAATTCGTCTTTTCAGGTTGAAAATCGTCTTTTTAACTCGACAATTCAAATATTTTGTTAATAATGCAATTATTCTGTTAAAAATGCGTTTTTTAGGGACAAAAAGTCATATTTTTGGATTGAAAAATCTTCTTTCTTGGATAAATTTTTTTAAACTTTTGAACTTTTTTGTTGAAAATTCGCCTCTTTTAATTTAGATTTCAACTATTTGTTTGTGAATGCATCTGCTTAAAAATTTATCTTTCTCAGTTGAAAGTTAACTTATTTGTTGAACATTCAACCGTCTTTGAAAAAATGTGCCTTTTTCACTCGAAAAATAAACTATTTGGTTAAAAATTCGTCTCTTTTGATTATGAGTTCAACTATTTGATTAAAAATTCATAATTATTCCTTGGTTAAAAATTACAATTTTTGTTGAAAATGTGCTTTTTCAGATGATAATTCTACTTTCTTCTTTTTAAAAGTCGTGTTTTTGGCTTAAAAAATCAACTTTTTGGTTGAAAGTGTAACTTTTTTTGTTTGAAGTTGAATTCTTTTGTGTTTGAAAATTCGACCATTGGGTTGAAAGTACAACTATTTGGCTATAAATTTAATAATTTTATTAATAAGCGAACTATTTTCTAAACCTTTAAACATTTTAACTTGAAAATTCAACTCCTTTTTTAAAAATACTTCTTTGCTTGGGAAATTGAAATACTTTTTTGAAAATGCAATGAACTTGAAATCTTAGGTATAAAAAATAATTATTTTATTGTAACGAATTTTTACCTTTATTATTCCCCTATTTCATACGGGAATTTTTTGAGGCGATGAAAATGGCGGCATTTAGTTAGTAAAATTAAAGTTTGTGATTTTCACTATGGAATTATAAAATATTGTTTTGTTATCCTTAAATGAACAAATTTTCCGCTTTAACAGTTGATTAAATTAAATTAATTAATTGTAATTTTTTATTTTAATTAATTTGAATGGCCGGTGATAAAAGTGGCCGTAGATGTAGAAAAAATTTCAATATCCGAAAAACTCAAATCGTCAGTGAAATAGGGATAATTTTTATTGAACTATTGTTTTCAAATAGGATTGGTCTATTCGTAAACTTTTTGGAACGGCACTTAGGGATTCGTGTCCACTTGCAACTATAAGTAACATCTACGTGGATATAACGACCAACAACACGATTCATACTTACAAATTAACACCAGAACCAAATGCCAAAGTAAGCAGTTTGCGAGGTGGGCAGAAAAATATGATTGGAGTTTACGATATTAAATCTTATACTTCTAAAGGAATTTTTAACGTCGCTTCTTATTATAATTCACCCAACTTCGATACCAAAGGCTTTGTTCCTATTTTATTAGCTAGTCGATACATAATCGGTGAGTTTCATTTTTTCAGAATATAATTAATTTCACTAAAATTAAATTGATATATTACTTGATAGCTAATTTTTCATTATTGCCTTTTTAGGATATGGTCAACAAAAAGGTACTTTAGTAACAAAATTACGAAATAATCACTGGCAACCATTAAACATCATACTTTTGGAAAATATTCCATGGTATTTGTCGTTATATTTACATACGGTGAAATTCACTTGCAATGGCAAACCTATTCAACCATGTGAGTGATATCTTTCTATATATTTGTATTATAAAAGTAGATTTTACAGGGTGTCCACCATACCTGGAAAATCCGGAAATCCTGGAAATGTCAGTGAATTTTCTTTAAAGTCAGAAAATTTTTCGAGAGTGTGCTTAATTTTTTTAAGTTGCGGTAAAATTCAATAACAATGATTCTTCATTTTTAAGAGTAGCTTTATATTACTTCCTTTAAATATTTTTTTGTTTCGAATTTGTTGCTTATGAAAGAAAAATAATCTTTGGTGAAAATTCAACTTTTTGCTTGAAAATTCAATAGTTTAAAATTTTCTCTCTATTTACTGAAAAATCTTTCTTACTTGAAAATTCACCTCATGTTGAAAATTTTTTGGTTGAAATATCAACTAATACATTTTGTCTTCTTAATTCATCTTTTTTCGAATACAAATTTAATTATTTGGTTGAAAGTTAAACTCTTTTTTTTTTAAATAAATTTGTTTCGTTGAAGATTCATCATTTTAATTGAAAATTGATCCTTTTGAATGAAAAATGAGCTGTTTTCTTGGTAAATTGGTTTTTATTTGACTGAAAATTAACTTTTTTACTGGAAATTGAACTGTTGAAGTTGAAATTTTAAACTTTTGTAGAAAATTTTCTTTTTTTTTTTGTGTGGAAAATTAATTTTTTAATTAACTGAAAGTGGAATTATTCCAGTTTGATATTCCTTTTTTTAAAGTAATAATGTATCTCTTTAGTTAAACATTAAATTTTTAACTAAAAAAATAATTTCAATTTTTAATTAAAAAATTATCTTTTTTGGTTGAAAATTTTTCAATTTCAATTTCTTTCTCTTGGTAGAAATTAATCTTCTTGTTCAAAAATTCATCTATTTCAGTTAACGTTTCATTACTTTAGTTGAAAAAGAATTTTTTAAATTCAAAATTCAACTCTTCCAATTTTGGTTAAGAATCTACATTTTGTAGTTGAAAATTCGTACTTTTTAGTTGAAATTAATCTTTTTGGTTAAAAATGTATCTTCTTGGTTGAAAATTCAACTATTCCATGTTAAATATTCATAATTTTAGTTGTTTGTTTTTTTTTACTTGAAATTTAAGTATTCAATCTTTGGTTAAAAAATTGATCTTTTTAAGTTAAAAATTCGTCTTTTTGGATAGAAATCTCCTCGGTTGAAAATTAATTTTTTTTTGTAATTCAACTATTCCAATTAAAGTTTCATCATTCTAATTGAAAATTCATCTTTTTGGTTTTTAAATTTAATTATTTCAGTTAAAGGTTCATCATTTTAGTAAACTTCATCAGTTTGGTTGAAAAAATTTTGTATGTGGAAAATTAATTTTTAAACTAAAAATTTAACTATTCCATTTTTGATGAAACTTCATCTTTTTTAATTCTAAATACAAATATTTGGTTGTCAATTTAACTGTTTTAATTAAAAATTTATTTATTATGATATAAATTCATTAATTTTGTTGAAAAGTCGTCTTTTTGGGTATAAAATTAATCTTTTGTTTGAAAAGTCATCCTTATTGTTGAAAATTAAGGTATTCTAGTAAATATTTATCGTTTTAGTTCAAAATTTTAGTTTTTGGTTGAAAAAAAAACTACTTGTTTGATTCTTAAATTTTGTTTGTAAAAAATTGATCTTCGTAGCTTAATATTTATCTACTGCAGCTGATGATTTATAATTTTAGTTAAAAATTCATCACTTTCGTTGAAAAAAAAATTTTTGTGAAAAATTAATCTTTTTATTAAGAATTCATGAGTTAGATTAAAAATTAATTTTTTAAATGACAATTCAAATATGTCATTTTTAGATATAAATTGATCTTTTTTAGTTGGAAATTCATGTCTTTGTTTGAAAATTGTTTTTTTTCGTGGAAAATTAATTTTGTAAACTGATAATTTAACTAGTCAATTTTCCACATTCAAGTATTTGGTTGAAAATTGATCTTTTTTATTGAAAATTCAACTATTTGGTTAAAAATTAATTTATCTCGTTGAAACTAGATTACTTTTACTTAAAAAATTTTAGAGTTTGAAGCGGTATAAATTAAATTTGATATCTTACGCAGATGAATTTTATCTATATATGCACTTAATTTTAAGTTTATACTTAAAATTTAGCTCATACTTAGGTAAAATTTCAAATTAATGGACTTTCAAGACAAATTCAAGAAATGATTAATTATGTTTTTAGTATTATTAATTTATTTAATTAATCAATTGTGCTAATATATTTAAGAATATCTTCTAATATAATTTTTCACCGATTGAGATACAAAAAAAACCTGGAATCGCCAGGGAATTTTTTTCCAGGATTTTAGTAGACACCCTGTTTTAGAATTAGATATTCATCATTATTTTTTTAATCGATTTACCAGTGGTTCAACGCTACGTGCCCGGAAAAGAGAGAAAAAGGCCTTATTATCTCGAATTCATTCTGCAATTACCACCGCATTCTATAACGAAATTTTCGATAGATTTTGATTATCTGTTTCTTAAATGGCAAGAGTATCCACCTGATGCGAACCACGGATTTTATGCTGGACCAGCAATTATTACAGCATTATTGCCCATTGCCAGGAATTATACTGCTTTACCTTTAGACGGCAGCACGATTTCTTCTAGGTAACATTTTTTAATATTTTGGTTTTACACGAGATTACACGATTTCAAAATATTTCGTAAAATTTTCAAAGATTTCAATTATGGGGATCACAATTCATTCCTCCCTTTTTCTGGCAAGGTTTCGCTTCATTTTTTAAAAATTATAAACAGAATAGAGCAATTTTTCTTTCTAGATTACAATTTTATTATTTGTTTGAAAAGTTAATTATTTTGTTAAAAACTCAACAATTTTGGTAATAAATCGTCTTTTTTAGTTGAAAATTCAACTATTTTGGTAAAATATTCGACGTTTTGACTAAAAATTATTTTTTTTGTTGAAAAGTAATTTTTTGGATTAAAATTTAAGTCTTTAAAAGTTAAACGTTAAACTACTTTTGTTAAAAATTCATTTTTTTTTTAAAGATTCAACATTTTAGTTGAAAGTTCGTCTTTTGTGGTAAAAATTAACCTTCTTGTTAAAAATTTCACAATTTGGTTTAAAATACATCTGTTTTGTTGCAAATGCAATGATTCTATTTGAATTTCTAGGAATTTAAAGAGTTTTGGATTTTGATTTTATATTATTATCGACGTACATTTTATTTAAAATAATTTCTCTCTTTTTTTGAAAAATGTCCTTATATCTTCGTTTTTTAGAGGATTTATGCTTTTTAAACCTTTTTCCTTTATAAGGACATTTTCTATTTTCAACTACAGAATTTATTTATATTTCGATTAAGGATTCTCGACTGAATTTTTATATATTTTTTCGCTACCGACTCTTGTCCTTTAAATCTATAAAGTTAGAAAATAAATCGTTTAGGAAATATTTAAAATTGGCATCTTTAAAATCCAAAAATAATCGCTTTCAATGTGCCTTGTTTTCTAATGTCTTCAGTTTTTGTTTATGATATATTTAGATTGGAAATTCAACGAGTTGGTATAGAATTTTTTTATTTCTGGACTAAAAAATTTTTTGTGATAAAAAATTAAACAGCTTTGTTCAGAATTCATATATCTGCGTAGAAATTTCATCATTTTTGGTTAAATAAAAAAATGAATTTAAACAAAAATATAACTTTTCCACAAAATAAGTTTATTTTCAACAGAAGAAATGAATTTTCAACTGGGATGATAAATCTTCACCCATTAAAATTATTTTTTAAGAAAAAATGAGTTCTTAATGCAGAATGTGATATTAGGCTTTTAAAGCAAAAATATTTTTATTTTATTTGAAATACTTGCATTTTTTCTAACAAATTGTTAAATTTTCAACCTAAGTAGTTAAGCTTTTAGGCCAAATATACGAATTTTCTGCAAAAGGTTGATTTTTGGATTCAAAAAGATTTTTTAGTTAATAAAAGAACAACAAAATAAACGAATTGTCTAAAAAAAACTTGAATGTTCAGCTCGAAAATATAAGTTTTGAAAAAAACTAAAAAGGTGAATTTTCAAAGAAATAGTTAAATTTTCAACTGAATAAATTAACTTTAAACCAAATAATATAATTGTTAATTAAAGTAATTAAAGTAGTTGGATTTTCTAATTGTGTTTTCTTAATTCAGTTCGCATTTATGTGAACAAAATTGAGAAGGATAAGGAACGAACATTAATGTACTGACAAAAATACAATTAAAAAATTCAAGTATGAAAGTTTTTTGATTCTATTTTTTATATATTTTTCAATGTTTGATCTTCTGAAATCTTTTTTTGATGTATTTTGATCAGTAGAAATAGCTCTGAGTGTTCAACAGATTTTTTAAAGCTGACTAAAAATAATAATTTTTGAACACAAAAATGACTAGAAACTTTGCTAAAGAAAAAGGGCTACTGTTAGAGGGCACTTTCGTTTAATATTCACGAGATACCCATATGGTATAAAAAGTTTTTAATAACAAATGAAATCGACTTTTAACACCATTTTATTTGGAAAAAATACGTTTTTTCACTTAAAAGCGTCCAACTGAATCGCTGTGATCCCTACAATCATTTCAGAAAGATTTGAAAGATTTCATTGCTTTCACAAAAAATTCCAAGATTTCACAAGAACTTGTACATCAGATTTCAAGAGTAATAAACTCGTCATATTGCTCATTAGAGTAAGCACGACTAGCTTGAACCAATTTTTTGAGTTTTTGCTTTATCACAAAGGGGGTTTTATCGTTATATAAATTTTTAAATCTACTTTTTTGACATATTTTGATATAATTCGGCCTCAGGAGCTCGAAAATATAATTTTTTGTAAGTAAAAGAGCTACGATGATGAAATTTGGAAGAATTGTAGTTTCAATTAATATGTTTATATGAGGAATAAATTGTTGGCAACCTAATCTAATTGGCAAAATTTTGTTGACCATTCTTGATTAATCAATAGCCACTTTAAAACTGTTTAAAAAGCAGGGTGGCCGCTGGACCGGGAATTTTATGAGATCGGGAAAATCCAGGAAATGAGAGTGAATTTATTTTTTGACCTTGAATTTTACAAATTTTTAGAAAAAAATGTGTCCAGGTTTGACTTTAATCGTTTTTTAAATAATTGGTTGAATTGTTATATTTTCAATTGTCATATCATGCAGTTTACATTGCGTAATTCGAAAATCTTTCACTTACAAATTTTCCATTTGAGATTTTAATTTTTAAGCGTACATTTTTTATTTACAGAGTTTAAAAATACAGTATTTAAAGACTTAAAAAATTTTTAGTTGAAAATTCATAATAGTTAAACAAACGTAAACGCTCAATTGAAACTTTATCAATTATTTTAAATTTTAAAATAACTTCAAAAGAATAAAATATATGTATAATAAAAGGCTTTTTTTAATTAAAAATATTGTTTTAGTCTAAAATTTGAAATGTTGTAATTCCCCAAAAAAAAAAAACAATCTCTTAAAAATTATAAATATTTTGCTATTCATTTAAAATCAGTAATTATAAATCATATATTCGAAACCAAACAAAAAACCTAAACTTTAAGCCTTACAGTTTTATTTGTTTTATTTTACAGAATTTAATTTAGAGGACATTTTTTGGATTTTGCTCTTTAATCAATAATAAACGCCTATTGTTCATAGAACAAAATTCGAGTAAATTGAAAAGACATTTAGAAGGAATTGCAGGATTTTCATAAAATTTGATAAAGAATTCAAACTAATTTTAAAATATGCTTAGATGTTCTGAAAAAATTCATAAACAATTAAAAATTTTAAAAAATGTGAAACAACACGTAGATGTTTCAAGATTTTAAAATGAAATTTTGAAGCTTTTTACGGATTTTTAAACTATTTAAAATGAAAATAATTTAACATTTGATTTAAGAAGTGTTCACGTTCAGTTTATGACAAAAATTTAATCGGTCAGTTTTTAATATTTCTGGGTCAAAATAATTTGCAGCTTCGTTTTTATTACTTGAAATGGAGAAATTTCTAACGTTAGAGTTCGAATTTTTTATTTTCATTGGCCGTGAAAAATTTTTTCGAACCGGTAAATGACCGGGAATTTTTTCTGTGAATGATGTCTATTGGCTTGAAAATAACGAGAAAACTGAAATTATTCGTGATTCTTACGATTTTCGGCCTCAAAATAGCTAGAAAAATTTAATTGAACGCATTTTTTGCGAAAACTTTGAGAAAGTAATTTTGGAAGCTACTAGAAACTTTTAGCTAAAAAAATATTCGAAGTATGTCCAAAAAAGAATCAGCAAAAACCTAAAAAAAAATGTTGGTTCAAGCTGGGCGTGTAAGAAATTTAAATATTTCTCATATTAAAAGGTGAAGATCCTTTTCTTGTACAAATTAGAAAAATATATATGTAATTCTGAAATTTTCAGTTTCAATGCATCGCGAGAAGGCTACTTGGTGCAACTGAGGACGGACGTTTTGTTGATAAGTCTTCCAACCCCCGATTTTAGTATGCCATACAATGTTATTTGTTTAGCTTGTACAGCCGTGGCCTTAGCTTTTGGTCCTCTGCATAATATTTCTACAAAAAAATTAGTTTTAAAGAAAATCCAAAAGACCTGGTGGAAAAATAATAAGATTTTCTCTTACTTCGCAAAAGAGAAGACGGAATAGGCCAACATTTTTTGGATTTCAAATCCATGTGTTGTATACCTTTCTGTTTTTACATCGAATTTTTATTAAAATTGTATAATTCAAACAAAGGGTTTTAATTTTTCCTAAACCCTTCGAAAATTGTAGAAATGTCCAAAATATTGTTTGGGATGTCTAACTTTTATAAATTATGATAAACATGAAACGTTTTCAAAATTAAAATGAATTAGATTTTAATTATTAATGACCAAGCGAACAAAACTATATTGCGTTTTCAAATTCGTATATATATTTAAGGCAAAAAACAGGGTTACCACAAAGTACCAATTTTGAAATTCGTAATTCGCGTAAAAGATAAAGTTTCAACCTATAAGATTAAAATTGTATAAAAAAGATGAATTTTTGAACAAAGTAGATGAATTTAAAAAAAATAGTTAAATTTTTATACAAAGAAATTAGTTTTTAATTAAAATGAGGAATATGTAAAAACAACAAAAAATGAATTTTTAGCCCAGAAGATTAATTTTCAACCCAAAAAGACGAATTTTCAATTAAAAGCGATAAATTTTTAACCACAAATGAAATAGTCATATTTGCTGTTAAAAACAAAAATTTTAATTAAAAAAACGAATCTTCAACAAATAGTTTAATTTTCTATCAAAGAAATATGGCTCAACGAAAAATATGAGTTTTCACAAAGAAGACTAATATTCCACCACAAAAGACGAGTTTTTAACAAAATGCATGAATTTAAAACCAATTAGTTGAATTTCCAACTAGAGAAGCTCCATTTTAAACTGAATACTGAGTAGTTAAATTTTAAACTAAATAAATTAATTTTTAACCGTAAACAATTATTTTATATCGCAAAAGACGAATTTTCCAGAAAATCTCAAACAAATGAATTTTCAACAAAATAGTTGAATTTTTAATTAAAAAATATAAATTTTTATCAAAGAACGAATAGTAAATTATTGAGATAAAAATATTATTTTTTAAACAAAAAAATTTCAATCAAATAGTTGACTTTTTAACTAAAAAAGACAATTTTTCAGGAAAAATGCAATAGTTCAATTTTTAATTGAAAAATAAAATTTTAACAAAATAATTACTTTCTCAACCTAAAAAACTATTTTTTAATTCAAATCATGAATCTTCAAAAAACAAAATAAATTTGTTATCAAATAAAAGAAATTTCAACGAAAAACATTAGTTTTCTATGAAAAAATACTAATTTTCGAGAAATTTTGCTTGAATGAATTTCAACTAAATGGTTGAATTTACCATTCAAAAAGATAAATTTTCACCAAAAATTAAATTTGAAATAAAACTAAAAATATAGCTAGTTATATTTTTAGTTAAACAAATTCATTGTCATCTAAAATTATGAATCTTTAACAAACAGCAAAAAATCATTTTCAAGCAAAAATATATTTTATTTAATTTTATACCAAAAGATAAATTTTCAACCGAACATGGAGTTGTTAAATTATCAGTTAACAAATTTAATATTTATTTGAAAAAAAAGAATTTTCAACGATGTATTTAAATTTTTAACCAAAGAAGTACATTTTTAACTATAATGGTGAATTTTCCATAAATAAAAATTAATTTTAAACAAAACGCATGCATTTTCGACCCAAAAAGATTAATTTTCTAAAAAAAATTGACGAATTTTCTACTAAAAAAGAAAACTTTTCAAACAAAAATGGTATTCTTATATTTTCAGTTAAACAAATAAATCTGTAACAAGAAAAAAACGAATTTTTAGCAAAATAATGAAATTTGTAAAAGAAGAATTCATTTTCAACAAAATGCATGAATTTTTAACTGCATTGATAAATCTTCAATAAAAAAATTAAATTTTAACTAAATAGTTTAATTTTCGAAGAAAAATATGAATCGTCAAACGTGAAGATTAATTTTCTACTAAAAACAAATAGTTGAATTTTAAATAAAAAAAGATAAGTTTTCACTAAAAATGGAATGATTAAATTTTCAATTGAAAGAATGAAATTTTCAAGAAAATAGTTAGATTCTCTATCAAAGAAATTAATTTATAATTAAAATGAGGAGTCTAAGAAACAGAATTAATTTTCAATAAAATATTTTATTAACATTAATGTTTTACCAAAAAAGACGAATTTTTAAGGAATTTTCAATTAATAAAGATAAATTTTCTCCAGAAATGGAATTTTAAAAAGAACAACAAATATAACTGTAGTTATATTGCAAAGAAATTAAATTTTAACTAATGTGTGGAACATTTATGCAAAAAAATCAATTTTCAATCAAATATTTGCATATTAAATTAAAAAATATAACAATATTTATATTTTTAGTTTAAAAGTTATTTTTTAACTAAAAGAAACGCATTTCAACGAAGAAGGCATTTTCAGGTCAAAAAGACGAAATTTCTACAAAAAAGTTTAGTTTTTAAGACAAAACATGAACTTTTAACCAAAAAGAAGCATGCATTTTTTTGTTTTTAACAAAATCGTTGAATTTTTGAATAGTTGTATGTCCATTCTGTAAATTTATAAAATATAGAAGTAACTTTTTCGAGGTCAGCATTTTTATTTAAATCATTGAGCACAATATATTATGGTAATTATTTTGAATACTTTTCCGTAATTTCAAAATTTTTGTGGCAATTCGGTGTTTTCCTTTCTTTTTAAACGATAGTGAAGTTCGACACATGTCAATTTCTTGAAATTAAAAGAACAAAAATCAGAAAATTAGCACGTATTTGAGGATTTGATTTTAACGTCGCTTAAACATTAATTGAGGTTATGTTCATCTTAGACACATCCGCAGATTATGAAAGTGATCTCAAGATTTTTGCTATTTATAAATAAAATTTATAGTTCTTGAGAAGAAAATGTTTAAAAATATAGTTGTAGGTATGTCCGGTGGTGTGGATAGTGCAGTGGCAGGACTTTTATTGAAAAACAAAGGTAAGTTAAGTGAAGAAAATAAATTTTTTCTCAGGTTTATAGGTTAAGTTTCGAGTTTGTTTAAATTTCGAATTTTGTTCATTAAGGTTTCAATGTCAAAGCAGTTTTTATGCAAAACTGGGACATTGCAGACGAAACAGGACAATGTATGGCTGAAAAAGATTTTGCAGATGCTGACTGGATTTGCAAAAAATTAAAAATTCCTCTTGTTCGAGTCGATTTTGTGAAGGAATATTGGAATGAAGTTTTTAGGTATGTTCGAAACTGATTTGCAACTGTTCTTAGGGTGGCATTTTAAATCCCGGTTCGCCAAATTTTGCACGGACTTTGAAATTTAAAAAATTAAGCTCTTTAATGTGAAAGTTTGTTCATTTTTACCAATAAAAACTGAACTCTAAATTTAAGCACACAAAGTGGAACTCTTGAATTTAAAACTTTTTAAATTAAAGATTAAACTATTTTTAATTCGTACATTTTTTATTTAAAAGCTCAATCAGTCACACGTATACAATAGAAGCTTTTAAAACTTTTCAATTGATCAATTTTAAATTAATCCATTCATTAAAAAAACAATCTTTCCAATCCTTTGCAATTCTTAGAAATTCCTTAGAATCTTCTAAAATCTGTTCGGGTCCTAGTTCTGCGAAAATTCAAATTTAATATATGAAAAATAGCTTATTCTATACAAATTATTATTCAAAGTTTATAGCTCATTCATAAAATAGGGTTAAAGTTTAGTCATTCAGTTTTAAATGTGTTTTCAAACAAGTTATCAAGTTTTAATAAAAAAAGTGTCATTCCTTTTTATGTTTCGAACATTAATTCCCAACAAACAAACAAAAAAAACTAATTTTCTACAAAACAGTTGAATCTTCAAACCGAGAATATGATTTTTGAAAAAAAAAAAAACTTTAATTTTGAACCAATCAGTTGGTTTTTCAAAAAAATAGTTGAATTAATCTCAAAAAAAGTGTAGACTAAAATTATGAAATTTCAACAAAAAAAATTGACTTTTTAGAAAGTAGATTAACTTTAAATCAAAGAGTTGAATTTTCAACCTAAAAAATCAATTTTCAACGAAAAATTTAATAGCTGATTTCTAATAAAAAAATAATTTGATTGAAAGTATACAAAATGTTGGATTTAAACAAAAAACCAATTTTTAACAAAATAGTTGAATCCTCAAGCAAGCAGTTACATTTTTAATCAAGGAGGATGAATTTTCAATCCAGAAGAATAATTTTCTTCCAAAAGAAAAAGCATTTTCAACAAAATACTTGATTTCTTAACTATAAATATTTAATTTTTAATTAAAAATATCAAGTTTCAATTAAAAATGGAATAGTTATATCTTTAGTTAAAAAAATTAATCCCCACCAAAAAAAGTAAATTTTCTAAAAAAAAAAAACAGCTGAATTTTCAACCCGAGAACATGAATTTTAAAAAAAGTTCATTTTTATCCAATCAGTTGCATTTTCAACAAAATAATTGCTATAATTTGAAACAAAAAAACAGCGAATTTTCGACTAAATTTATGAATCTTTATCTTGAAAAAAAATTAACTTCCAATAAAGTAGTTCCAACTTTTAACCAAGGAGTTGAATTTTTAACCGATGAAGATGAATTTTTAACAAAAAATTTAATAGTTCATGTTTGAAAAAAGGAATCTAATTTAAAATTTAAAAAACTATCAGATTTAACCAAGAAAAACAAATTTTCAAGAAAATACTTGAATTCTTAACCAACACATATAAATTTTCAACCAAGCAGTTGAATTTTTAATCAAAAAGGGTGCATTTTCAATCCAGAAGAATAATTTTCTACCAAAAAAGATCAATTTTCAAACAAATATTTGATTTCTTAACCAGAGAAGATTAATTTGCAAATAAAGTTATCAAGTTTCAATAAAAAATGGAATAGTTATATATTTAGTTTAAAAAATTTATTCCTAACAGAAAAAGTAAATTTTCTGCAAAACAGATGAATTTTTAAATCGAGAATATGGATTTTGAACCAAAGAATTGATTTTCATCCAATCAGTTGCATTTTCAACAAAATAGTTGCAATAATGTCAAAACAAGAAAAAACAATGCAATTTCGACTAAAACTATGATTTTTTAACCAAAAAATTAACTTTTAATAAAGTAGTTCAACGTTTAACCAAGCATTTGAATTTTTAACCTAGAAAGATAAATTTTGAACGAAAAATTTATTTGTTAATATTTCGTCAAAAAAGGAATCAAATTAGAATAAAAAAACAGTTGGATTTAAAAAAAAAGAATCAAATTTTTAACATATACTTGCATCCTCAACCGAAATAAATTACTTTTCAACCAAGCAATTGCATTTTTTATCAAAAACGTTAAATTTTCATTCTAAAAGAATAATTATCCAGAAGAATCATTTTCTACCAAAAAAGATGAATCTTCAATAAAATACTTGATTTCTTAACTAAAAATAATTAATATTTAATTAAAAATATAAAGTTTCAATCAAAAATGGAATAGTTATATCTTTAGTTAAAAACAATTAATCCCCCCCCCCAAAGTAAATTTTCTATAAAACAGTTCAATTTTTAAACCGAGAATATGAAATTTGAACAAAAAAATTCATTTTCATCCAATCAGTTGAATTTTCAACAAAATAATTGCAATAATTTCAAAAAACAAAACGAATTTTCGATTAAAATTATGAATCTTCATGTTCAACAAAAAAAACTTTTAATAAAGTAATTCAACTTTTAACGAAGGAGTTGAATTTTTTAACCTGCAAGGTTAATTTTTAACAAAAAATTTAATGGTTGATATTTTAACAAAAAAGGAATCTATCTAAAATAAAAAACGTTCCATTTAAAAAAAAAAATAAATTTTCAACAAAATACTTGAATCCTCAACCAAAAAAAGTACTTTTCAACCAAGCAGTTGCAATTTTAAAATATTACTTTTTAATTGAAAATATCAAGGTTCCATAAAAAATGAAATCGTTCTTTCTTTAGTTAAAAAAATTAATTACCAATAAAAAAATTTTATTCAACAAAACAGTTAAATTTTTAATCCGAGAGTATGAATTTCTAACAAAAAAGTTAATTTTCAATAAAATAGTTGAATTAAATAAAAAATGTGTACCAAAATGATGAAATTCAAAATTCAAGGCAAAAGTACTAATTTCCTACAAAAAAGTTGAATTTGCATTAAAAAGTTCATTTTCAACAAAAATAAATTAATTTTTAACAAGAAAATTGCATTTTTAAAGAAAAAAGGTTCAATTGCTACAGAAAGAGACGAGTTTTCAAATAAAAAAAGATTAATGTGCAACAAAATATTGAAGTTTTTAATCAAAAAGTTTTACTATCAAGAAAGGAAAACATTTCATTCAAATTGTTGAGTTTTCAAACCAAAAAGACGAATTTTCTACCAGGATGTATGACTTTAACAAAATTGTTGAATTTTCAAGAAAATAATTAAATTTTTAACCAAATAAGATGAATTTTTAGCAAAAAATGATATATGGTAGACTTTTCAATTAAAAAGAATGAACTTTTTGGTTTCATTAATTCAGTTCGCTTTTATGCGAAAAAAAGAACAGAAAAGGGGGGAAAATATGAAGAAGACTATGAAGCCTGCAATAAATTAATAGGGGTTTATTATTTAACAGATTAAAGAATAATTTTTTAAATAAAACGTGCACTATTTGTTTAAATTTGTGACACTATTTACACTATTTTCGATCTCTGAATAGTGTCCGAGGCCTGTAAGTTGCATTAAAAATACATACCTTAATTATTCGAATATCTAATTCTTATTACATTAGCGATCTTTTAGAACAATATGAGAATGGTATGACACCAAATCCAGATATCCAATGTAACAAACGGATAAAATTTGATAAATTCTATAATTTCGCACGCAACGAACTTAAAGCAGATGCAATAGCTACAGGACACTACGTGCGAACAAGTTTTGGTCCATACTTGGAAAATTATAAAGAAAATACGAGTATGTATCCAATTAAAACAATATATGTTTATTTTTAAAGGGCAGTGTGTTGCAAAATTAAGTTTTTTTTTCAAATAAAAGGCATTTACTTTTCCAGATGTGAAACTTTTGAGAGGGAAAGATTTTTCTAAGGACCAAACCTTTTTCTTGTCACAAGTTCCTCAAGAACCCTTGAGAAAATGTATGTTTCCCGTAGGAGAATATTTAAAACACGAAGTCAGAAGGATAGCCGAAGAGGCACAATTCACTCCTGTCTTAAATAAAAAGGAAAGCATGGGAATTTGCTTTATCGGCAGTCGAAATTTTCAGAAATTTATTAAAGAGGTAAAAGAAAAAATATTTATTTTATAATTTTTTTAAATTGTCCTATAATGAATTTCTTATAATTTTTCGCTATTCTACCCAAATTATTATAGAAAATAATTTTAGGGAAATCAGTATTTAAATAAATAATGTTAAAATATTTGAATAAAGTGATGCAAAGAAAGAGAAATTAGAATAGGATTATTGATTTATTTACTTAATTTTTAATCCAGAAAATTTGATTGTTTTTGTATATTTTCCACTGAACAGTTTGAACAATGGATATGATATTAGTCCGAATTTGAATCAAGAGAATTAATTTTTAATTAAAAAAGAATAAGTGTCTACAAAACAGTTTAATTTGGTACCAAATAGTTGAATTTTATACAAAATTAGTTTAATTTTCCAGCAAAAAAGACGAATTTTCTATAAAAAAAAGTTAAATTCTCGACTCGAGAGTATGAAGTATCAACAAAAAAGTTAATTTATAACCAATGAGTTTGATTTTAAATAAAATAGGTCAATTAACAGTTAAAAAAGTAATTTTGAAGCAAAGAAAAAAAAATGTGCAACTAAAGGTAGGTATTTTCAACCAAGAAAATGATCTTTTAAGAGAGTAGTTTAACATTCAACAAAAAAGTTTAACTTTCGACCTAGAAACTTAAATCTTCAACCAAGATAATTCATTTTCTACAAAAAGAACGTATTTTCTACAAAGCAGTTTAATTTTGTACCATATAGTTGAATTTCATACCAAACTATTGAAGTTTCAAGCCAAAAAGACTAACTTTCTATAGAACAGTTTATTTTTCAACCCGAGAATATAAATTATATCAGCCTAAAAGTCAATTTAAAAAGTCAGTTTAAAAATTAATTTGGAACCAAATAAAGAATTAATTTTTTACTAAAATTATGAATCTTAAACCTAGAAAATGAACTTTTAAGAAAATAGCTTAATTTTCAACTAAAAAGTTAAATTTTCAACCTAGAAAGATGAAGAAAATTAATTTTCTACAAATCAGTTTAATTTTGTACCAAATAGTTCAATTTTATACAAAATTATTGAATTTTCAAATCCAAAATGCGAATTTGGTGTAAAACTGTTTAATTTTTAACCCGAGATAATGAATTATCAACAGAAAAGTCAATTTAGAATCAATCAGTTGAACTCTAAACAAAATAGTTAAATTTACAGTTTAAAAAATTAATTTTGAACCAAAAAAGGAACGAATTTTCAAAATAAATTGATGTATCTTAACTTTTTATATAGAAGATTAATTTTTTACCATAATATACCATTTTTCAACAATTTTCATAAATTTGATAGTCTAAATTTTATTGAGAATTATTTTTTAATTTGAAAAAAATTAATTTTCTACGAATCAGTTTAATTTTGCATCAAATAGTCGAATTTTATGCCAAAATGTTTAATTTTTAAACAAAAAAGACGAATTTTTCATAAAACAGTTTAATTTTAGCCCGAGAATATGAATTATTAACAAAGAAGATCTTTTACATCCAAGCAGTTTGATTGTAAATAACATAGTTCCAATTGCAGTTAAAAATTAATTTTAGTATGAAAAAGAACGAATTTTTAAATAAAATTAGGAATCTTTAATCAGGTAAATAAACTTTTAAGAGAATAGTTTAACTTTTAACCACAAAGTTGATATTTCAACAAGTGAATATTTTTATTAAAAATAAAAAAGAGTTGTGTTTAACCTTTTAAATTTTGTCTTAGAAAGTCCATTTTTTTGGTTAAAAATACAACTGTTTGGTTCAAAATTAATTTCCACAAAACAGTTGTATTTTTAACCAAAAAATACCATTTTTAAACGAAATACATCAATTTTCAACCAAATAGTTCAATTTTCTAGCTGAAAAAACATTTTTTCTTTAAAACAATTGAATTTTCAATTTAAAAAGTTTTAGTCATAAAAGAAAAAAAAAATCAGTTAAATTAATGAAATTTCAAGCCAAAAAGATGAATTTTTAGATAAACAGTGAAATTTTTCATCAGGAGCTACAACATAAACTAATGATTTTTCAACCAAAAATGTTAGGATTTTCTTATTGGGTTATATTAATTCAGAGTCAATTTAAGTGAGAAAATGAGAAAAAATGAGAAACACTGTAAAACATGTGACAAATAAATAATGTTTTGATATACCAAATAATAACCTTTTAAAAATTGAAGTTTGTTTTTAATTGTTATTATCATTTTTTATAGCCTCCAATTAGAAATCACATAATTTTCAACTTTTGTAGAATGAATAAACTTTAAAGTTTTATAATATTTAAAATTGTTCAATTTGTACCGTTGAAAATGACATTGAATCATTTTTTAATAACATTATATATGATACGTCTTCATAATTTTTATCACCTTTAAAATATGTATAATTTTTATTGAAGCTTATTGTTTTGAATGCGTAATTTATAAAGAATTTACTTATTTAGGCCTTGAAACTAAAGTCGTTTAGCTGCAAAAATATAAATTCGTAAATATTTGTTTTAAAATTCCTCAATTTTTAAATCGTCAATCAGGAACGTTAGTAATTTTATAATGTTCATTTTTTTATGTTAGTTTTCTTACCCGGACAAAGTTAGTTTAAAATGTAAAGTTCCTAATTCCGTTTTTAGGTTTAGTACATTTTTACGGGCATTACATTTGAACTCAGTCAGATTTGGAGGTTTCAAATCTTTAAATTTCACATTTTTTGGAATCTTTCAAATCTTTTAAACTCTTAAAAAAAGCTAGATTTTCTAGAAAAGTTTGTAGATATTAGGACGGTATTTTTTAGAGAACTTTAGTGAATAAGTTTAATTTAATTCATACTTAAAGGGTTTCAAATGATTTCTATTTATTTTAATGGATTATTACGATTTACAAACACTTCAATGGATTTTAAGAGATTTCGACGAATTTCTAGAGATTGAAGAGATTTGATGAGACCCTTAGTGTTTGGAAGGTTTTAGGAAATTTAACAAATTACAAGGGGTTTGTAGACATTTTTCCGAATGTAGCAAGCGATTTTAATGAAATTTGAAATGATTTTAAAAAGGGAATTTATAATATCAAGGTAACTCACAAGTTAACTTTTTTTTAATTTCTATAAATTTAATGTAAAATTATATTTTTGAATGCGCAATTCTAAAACAGTTTTTTCTTTGAGGCCTTGAAACTAAATGTTTTCTGGAATTAATTTTTAGATTATTTCTTGGAGGTTTTGGATTTAAAATTTCACAATATTGTAGTTTTAAATTCAAATAATCATTCAAAATTTGAAAACCATTCTGATATTAAATAATTTAACATTTATTTTAATTTAAAATTTATTGTCTTAAAATAGTCAGATTTTTAGTTAAACATTGAAACAAATAATTTCAAATTGAAAAACATTTTATTGGAAAGTTTCAGGAATGAATAATAATTCTAAAGGAAGATTTGAAATTAAGAATGGAGTTTTAAAAAAATACAAAAATTAAGCTATCTGAAATCGATACATAAGTAAATTAATAATTTCAGTAACTTTAAGCAGATACAATTGAAGAGTTCAGAACTTACATGTTGAACGCTGAATGATTAATTTTTCCCTTTTATAGGTTTTAATTTTGCAATGCAAATTGAATTGTTTGAGTTTTGGAAAGTTCAATTAGCAATTTAAGAATGATAGATTCTTAAGCGATTTAAATTTACTTTAAATAATTAAAATTTTAATGGAGTTGAGAAAAAAAAGTTTTGATATCATAATTGCTTGTGATTAAATTTTTCCAATAGTTTTAAATGATGTTCGCATTCGCTTAAGTTTCAATGTTCCAGAGTAAAAATTTTACATTTTTAATGTTCCCCATTTAAAAATACTCTACTTTGAAAGTTTTTTTTTGAATAATTCAAATAATTTTTTGATTTGAGAAAAATAGACCTAATCAGATTTAATTTAAATTAATATTTTTGTTACGTAATAACAATTTAACTCTCTAGAACACTCAAAACTTTTTACTTTGAAAGATTCAATCATTTATTTGTCAATATTAGGTTGTTGAAACTTAATCGGTTTGAATTTAAAATTATTCAAATTTAAATTTCCAATTTACAAAATTTGAATCTTAAAATATTCAATTAAATGGTCCAAAATCGTTCAATATATATTTTTTATTTCAGTTACTTTTAATTTGAAATTATTTATTATTGTTTTAGAAATATTTAAAGCATAATGTTAAAAAATAGGTTTAATAGCAGATTGTTAAATTTGTATATTTTTCATGTTATGAAATAAAAGTCTAGTGACGTTTCCTGCTAGCGGGTAATATAAAGAATCTGTATTTTCCTATTATTAGACACATATATTTATTTATCCTACTTGTTATATGATTCAAAGTCAATGCGTTTCTTGCCAAAAGAATTGCTGATGCTTATCGGTTTTCGCAAATTATTATATAAATGCAAAAACGTTGGGTTTCGCAAAAAGAGTTTATTTTTTTCTAAACCCGGAGATATCACAAATATTTACCGGGATAACCGGGCGCAAACAGGGAAATGAAAATTTTCAAAATAGTGACCACCTTGATTAAATCATTTATTATATTTGTATTTTTTATTCCAATATTGATTATCCTGTAATTATTCTTTATAGATATAATGAATTTCTTATAATTAGAAAAAAAACGATAGGAAATTCATAATGGGGTTTTAGGAGAAATCTACTTACATACAATGGATAATGCAACCTACAGTTAAAAATACTAAGATATGTAAAATTATTAATTTAATTGCCAGACAAGACTGTATGTGTTCATAAATTAAAACTACCAAGTTTTCTTTGATTTTTGCTTTTAATTAATAATTATCCATTGTAGGGATAATTATTTTTCCTATAATATTTTTTCGTAAAGGTAGTTTTTAATTTGCAAAGAAAGTTACTTAATTTATTTTTCAGAGTTTACAGAAATATTACATTTTATTATTTATAATATGATACTAATATTTCAGGTCTGATTCGAATCTTATGATCGTCGAAAGTGTTTTCTTCTTTCTGAAAACAGATAAAATTTTAAAGAGTAATTTTTAAAAATATTTTTTGTTTCAAGTACATTCCAAACAAACCAGGAAATTTCGTAGACTATAATAAAGGTACGATAGTGGGACAACATGAAGGTGTCCATCATTGGACTTTAGGGCAAAGATGTAGACTTGGTGGGCATCCTGCTCCTTTAATGATATTCCACAAGAATCTTAAGACAAACGAAATTTTTGTGGTAAGGCTAAATATATTAACTTTTAATCATTCTTCATAATTTCCATAATTTCAGGGATGACAGTCTGCGCCCTTTTTAATCCAATATCCTTTCCCCACCTTAAATTTAAAAAAAAGTAAAACCGAGAATTTTTACAGTATTATTGTACCTTATTTACAAGGTCTCGTTTCACTTTTTAAGAATCATAAAAATAAATTGAAGATATTCAAGGCGCTTTGAAAGAGATTCTTTTTGATGAAACCAATTTCATTAATTCCTTTAAATAAATGGTATGTATAACTATTACATTCAAATTCAAGTTCTTCAAAGTAAAATTGAATTTTCATCCAAAAATAAGAATTTTCTATAAAAAGCGAATTTTCGCATAAAATTATGTATGTATGTATGTATGTATGTATGTATTTATGAATGGATGTATGTATTTAATCTCTCCCTTTTACGGGTTTGAGGGCCTCTGCTGGCATGGTGTTAGGGATGAGAAAAGAATTAGCAGTAAAAGGCAGAAAAAATGGGGATAGTAGCGAAAAGGATGGAACAATGGTAAGAAGGATTACAGTTGGGAAAGTCAAAATCGCGATGGTGGAAGAGGGGAAGAGGAAGGTTGAAGGGTAATAAGGAGGTAGGTGGAGGAAAAGAAGGAAGAATTGGTTTTAATAGGAGGGGACTTAAATGCATAAACTAGCGGACAGAGGGGTGGGATTCGGGATGAAGAAAAGCAGGCACATATGAGGAACTCCAAACTTAGGGAGACGGATCGGGAGAGGAGGAAGTTACTACACGTGATAGGAGAAGCAGGATGGTTCATGTATGTAATGGCGACATGAAAGGAGATGAGGAAGGGGAGATCACACATCTTAGGTGAAGAAAGAATGCGGCATATGATAGGAAGTATGAAGGTGGGGAATGAGTTAGGGCCCAAGCACTTCCCGGTCATAGCCACACTAAAAAGAGGGATCTATAAGCGCGGCAGAGGGAGAAAGAAAATAGGGAGGGGGGGAGAAAAGAACGCGAAAATGGGAATCTGGGGGGTAAATGAATTAAAAGAGTTTATACAAAATATGGAAAAGGAGAAGGTTAGGTATAAAAAAGAGGATGGAGTAGACTCGTTAATTGAAAGGTTGAAGGGGTCGATTGAGAAGTTAAAGGATGAGCTGGGTACTAAAGAAGAAAGAGTAGGTTTAAACAGAGGCTGGTGGGACAAGGAATGCTAGGAGAGTAAAGAGAGGATGAAACAGTGTGTGAGAAAATGGAGAAAGGGGGAGTTGGAGCAGGAGATAGAAGAAAAAGAGAACATGAGAAGATGCTGGAAAGCAAAAAACAAAAGGGGAAGGATGAATATAAGGCAGAAGTAGAAAAGGCGGTCAAAGAAGGTACGGTGTGGGATGTGATAAATAGGGATAGAGGGGAAAGAAAGCATGTGGATGAAGAAATAGAAATGGAGGAAATAGTTTTGGGAAATAGCAAACTATACTCTCTAGTATACGCGGACGATGTAGTTCTGTTAGCAGATGATGAGAAGGGGATGAAACTAATGATGAGAATCTTCGAAGAGTATGTGAGAGCAAAACATTTGACGGTGAACGTAGATAAGACAAAAGTGATGTGCTTCAGAAATATAAAGAGCAAAATAAATTACGTTTGGAAAATGAACGGACAAAAAGTGGAAGTTGTGGAGGAGTTCTGTAACCTAGGTTTTTGGTTTGAGGCAGAAGGAGAAACGAGGCGTAGGTGAGGAAAAGAATTGAATGTGCGAGTAAAGTGATGGGCCAAGTATGAGGTATAGGAAAGAGAAGACTCAAGGACGATTGTAGAATGAGGGTCTATTTGTTTGATGCGTTGGTCTGGACGGTGTTCTGTTATGGAGTGGAGATCTGGGGATGAAAGGAACATAGGAAAGTAGAGAGCATGCATGAGCGTTTTTTGGAATGGGTGATGGGGTTTAGCTGGAGTTGTCCAGGATGCATGTTAAGGGAAGATATAGGGAGGGAAAAAATGGTCACTAGACAAATTAAGAGAGC
>JAAAKG020150657.1:0-31497 GCA_010014905.2 Druon quercuslanigerum
CTAGTCGACTGATTTGTTGATCTGCAATGCTACTGGATGAACTGAATACTCATTCCCACATTATAAAAAATGACTAAAAATTTAATTATTTATTGTTAAAATAGAATTGCCTTGCCTAATATTGCCTTTCGCATTTTTATTTTAAGTTTACCCAATAATTATAAGTTTCTGGAAGATTAATTCATTAGGATCCTTCCTGAGTAATCCCATGCTTGATAGCAATCGAATTCATCCACCCACGATTGATTAACAGTATCGATTCTTTTGACTAGCGGTAGTGTACTGATTGTTATCGATTGCTAAGACACCTATCAATAATGAATCATTTCAAAATTTACTAGATCGATGCCCGTATCGATATTAGAGATATTACCCATATAGAGTGTTGGTTTTTATTAACAATGTGCGTTGTTAATTAACAATTTAGAGGTGCATTGGGACTCGAACGTATCCGGATGGTATGAAAGCTAGGAAGTGGCATGAATCGTTAGGCGGGGAATGGAGAATGGCACGCGCCACCGCTCACCAGCATTTACACACACGCGGTTATCGTCTTGTGGCTCTATTAAGTGCACTTGTACTCTCTCTCCATCTCTGTACATTGGCCTCCTAGTCTTAGGTATGTTAGTATATTAGCATGGTGGGTGCACCCACGTCGGCCACGGCTATGCATATTATCCTTGTGTAGGTTGCAGGGACAGGCGATTGAAAATGTTTTTAATTGCCCCTTATCACCGAACCCACCGTAACACGACTTTATATTTCGTGCTATTTTATAACATTAAAAGAGATTTTCTTCAAAAAGTTTTAACATTGCAATTAATTTGAACAATTTAAAAGATTCCAAGGGATTTTGAAGATCTTATGGTATTTTATATAATCCGAAGAAATTTTCAAGATTTTTAAGAATTTATGGTTCCAAGGGTCTACAATGGATTTTAGGGTATTTGAAAAAAATTGTAGATAATTTTCAAGAGCCTTAAAAGTTTTAAGCAATTTTTAAACAATTTTTAAAAATGTCAAATGTATCAGGAATTTTAAAAAGATTCCAGGAAACTGAGAAAGGAATTTAATAACGTAAAAAGATTCCGTTTTATTTTAAGGATCTTATGTTATTTAAAAAAAATTTAAAGCATATGAAAGATTTTAGGGAATTAAAAAAAATGCAATATATTTTAAAGGATTTAAAAAAATGTATGTTATCTTTAAAAAATTCCAAGGGATTTTCAAAAGCTTAAAGAATTTTCTCGGGATATCAAAAACATTTTTAAGAATTCGGCAGATTTTATGTAATTTCCACAAAATTCATAGGATTGAAAATATTTTAGTCTTCTTTGTTGGAAAACAAGCAATTTGAAATAGATTTCAATAGTTTGATATCAATTTGAAGGATTCTGAAGAATTTGGGTATTTTTAAAATTGCAAGTAATTTGCAAGACCGTCGAAAATACTTAAAAGATTTTCAAAAGACTTCAAAAAATTTGACATTTTTACGGGTATTTTAATATTCCAGGAAATTTTTGAATAATTTTTTTGTATATTTTAGTTTTTGTTTTGAGCGTGCACAACATTTTTAATAGATTTTAATAATTTAATAAAAACTTTAAAGATTTTAAAGATTTTAGGCAATTTTTAAAAACTGCAAGAAATTTTTCAGAGATTTTTAAAGTTTAAAAAATTTTTTCAACGGTTCTAAAGAATGTTAAATATTTCAAGGAATTTTTAAAGATTCCAGGAAATTTTTGAATGAATTTAATAACGTACGGATTCGAAGGGATTTTAGGGATTTTATGGTATGGTATTTTTTGATTTCAAAATCAAGTTAAAGATTGAGTAATGGCTGGTTGACTTTATACTGAAATTGTCCTTAATATTTTTAATGCACTACTCAAAATCCTGTTTCCTCTATTTTCTCTAGTTTACAGTAGTATGTATATAGAATATGCCCCAAATTTTACTTATGCAAATTTTTACGAAATGAAAATAATTTTTAAAAATCTTCAAAGTTAATTAATTTATTTTTTATTCACTTTCATAAGTATTGAAATTGTTATCTTTTTAAAGGAAGTCTACGCACAAATACCTTGTTTTTCTTTACCTTGCTAATATTATCAGCCCTATTTTCTTTGTTTCAACATTTGCTTTTTTATTATTCATTTTCAATATTTATAGATTTATTGGCTTAGGGACCAATACAATCTATAAATGTTAAGAGATGTGTAATAATTTCCTATCTAATCTTAAAAATTAATTAAATATGCCCTCGCTTTTTGTTTACATTATATTTCTAAAGCACACCTATTTCAAGGACATTGTATAAAAAATAGTTGTATTCTAACGGGCTAAATAGCGCAGCGCAACCGGACTCCAAAGTTATCGCACCTCACGTGCTCGGTCAATGCTATTTGAATGATCCTATTTTGCAATTGAATAATTCATTTACGATAAAAATTTTCAGAAAACTTAATTATATCCTAACAAGCATTTCTATAGCTGGAAGCTTGGGATTACTCAAAATTCCCTCGATAAACGAAGCGTTTGAAAATGGTCCATTGTTATTTTTAAACTGATTGCCACAAAAATTTATAACTTTCTTATTTAACAAAATCCATAAATTTTAAATTGCACATTATCTTGAGAACAGTTGGAAGGACAGGGTATTAAAATTTTATCTTAAAATATAAAGAACTTTGTCTTTCGGAGCGAGTTAAAGTGAAAATATTTAGTAAATTTGCTGGTCTGAAAAATGAAGTGGCTAGGCAATTTTTATTCGCGGTTATAGAATCCGGATTCTCAATTGAGGCGCCAGATGCAAAAAGGAGATATAGAATTATTTTGCTGTAGTAATAAAACTAATCAGAAATATGAATTGTTATATTCCGCGACCGATGGCGTTAGCAAAACATCAAAATGTTTATTTCAAAAAAAATTTTGAGCAAGCGAAAACTGTCAGCGAGAAAGTTGTTCCGAAAGGTTCAAGGAAGTTTTCTGAGAAGTTTCAGATCAATTGGAATAGTAGTTAACAAACTGTTAATGTTTTAATTTGCCGGCGCGATGGATTTTCTTCCGCGCAAACTACGCCCTGGCCAGTAAGCCGCTACTTTACTACAGTTAGGTGCAACTGTAACTCATAGCCCGTCCAGATTTTCTAATTAAAATGCGAGGAGTTTAGGGGCCTCCCCACTCTAGAAAAATAATTCGATATCTCCTTTTTGCATCCAACGCCTCAATTGTAAGAGTACTTGTTAGTTAATTATTATTTTACTCAGAAATATGCATGTAAAAAATATGAAATAAATTTTACACTTTTGATTGTTTATCTTACGATAATCTTCACCCAGTTACGAATTTCTTCCTGGTACCTCAACTCCCAGAATGTGTCCATTACGCAATAAGTACTTCTTAAAATATATTTTACCAAATTTCGTGACAACATTAACATCCTGGGATCGAATATCGTATGCAATGCAGTTATTGGTAGTTGGTATTATATTTTTATCTGCAAGGGCGATTGATTTTACTACTTCAGTACCAGGGTTTAAATGCACAGCAAGTCTTCTCCCAAAATAAGTGACATGATCAGCTGGTAGGTTGTATTCATCTCCTTAGGAAAACGAAAGACAAGATATGATGTTTTAAAAGGGTTAAAAATCAATATTAAAATTACATTTCTAGAGAATCCTTAATAAAAAAAAGGCATAAAGAAAGATTATGTGAGGGAGAGCACAAAAAATAAGGGAAAAGAGAGAAAATGAGTAGACGGACAGCAGAAGAATTAAGCGAAGGGATATTAAATGAGAGGGCGAAAGTACCAAGAATCAGGGGAAATGATGGTAGGGAGAATTAATGTAAGGGAATAGGAGAAGTAAGGTAGAAAAATGGAAGCTAAATTAAGGGGAAATAAAAAGAGACGAATTAGGTCGAATCAGGGGAAAATTAGAGGAAATTGGAGATAACCAGGGAAAACGAAGCACGGGCAGTAACGGGAATAAGTTTTCAGGAATAACGGGAAATGGTGTGAAATGAAGCAAGGAAAATTAGGGAAACGGTTAGATAAACGGATAGAGAAGGACACTAGTAAGGTAAAATTGGGTAATGAGGAGAGGGAAAGTAGAATAAGTAGTGGAAATTAGGAAACTTGCAATATAGGAAGTACTTGAAATAGGGGGAGGAGAATTAGGGATAGTCTGAGAGGAGAAAGCAGGAGACGTAATGGGATATGAGCGATGGTGAAGCAGGAGAATCTGGAAAATGGAAGGAGCGGTATAACAGAAATATTATGAGAAATAAACGAAGAAGAAGGAAATTAAGTAGGGGAAATTGAAGAAAATTAGGAAAGGGTAAGTTAATACAACAGATGTAAGGAAAAGAAGGTGATGCAAAAAAAGTAATTGGAATCAAAAAAGGAGAAAATAGGGAAGGAGAAAGCTGAAACTAAGAGAAATAAGAGAAATTAGTGGACGGAATCAGCTGGAATTAGGAGAGAAAAATATGGGTGGAGATATAAAAAAACTGAGCTAAGAAAAAGTAGGGAAAGGAAGGGAAAATGAGAGACAATTGTGGTTACGGAAGTTGAGGAGATAAATGAAATTAAGGTGAGGGGAAGAAGGGGAAGTTACATGAAGTAAGAGGATGAAAAGTATAAGAGGAAGGGGTAGTGGAGAAAGGACGGGAAAATGATTAAAAGGGAAGCTGGTGAAAAATAGAAAATATTGGATGAAATAGGAAAACATTAGGGGAAGGTTCATAAATAACTTTATGAATCACTAATTTTAAAATAAAAGCTTTTTGAAGCATCTAATCAAGTGTGACTTGCCGAAGCAGAAAACGCCGCTCAATGTTGGCCCAATATTGGCAGTCAATAGTTAACTAATATTATTGTGCCAATCTAAGCATTTGTTAATTCTTAATAATTACGAGGCGAGTTTATATGTTGAGATTATGGTTCACTTTTTCCTTAAACTGTATCCCTAAATCCATAAATTCTAATTTGCCACAAATTCTACGCCGTTCAGAATCTTTTTTTCGTGGTTGTTTTTAAACCAAAAATGATTAATGTGGGTATAGTGTAATAATTATCAATAATTTTTAGTAGTTTTCAATTCAATAAAACTAATTTTGTTTGTTTAAATAATTATGGGGAAAAACTCACTTTGTACATTCCGTCCAAAAAATGCAAATCTTTAATACGGTATAGACTAAACTTTTATAATTTCATGAAAAATGTTCAAGGAATACGAATCCATCATTTATTTTTAATTCCAACCCCTTTTAACAAAAACCTACCCCATGCAAGTGCAATGACGGTTTTTTGAAATATCGCCCTTAATTTTTTAATTCATTTTTGATTGCTTAAGCAATTTAGCTTTATTTAAACATGGTTATTGCCTAAACAATTTTTTTTTTAAACAATTTATTTCCCTGCGAGGGCCCAGCTGGTCGTTTCCTCATTGAGCCGCCTTTGTGGGGCCTCTAGAGGGCCACTTATTAAAAGAGGCCAAGCTAAGCAATTTCCACAAGAGATTATAATTTTTTGGAATAATTAAAAATTGTTTAAACAGTTAGTAGTAGATTAATAAATCTAAGAATCAGGAGTAAGTAATGGAACTTACTGTTCCATAGTTGGATTTAAACAAAAACAAATTTTCGAAACAATAAACGAACAATTTTAATGTAAAAAACTCACTCTTCGAGTTCATTAAATAGACTACAGTACTGATAAAATAATCTCGATTTGAGATATTCTATGGAACATTTTTTTTCAAATTAATAAAAATTATTTAAACAATTAAAAATTAATTTGAAAATACAATAAATCTTGCAAATTATTTATCCATGGGGATTTGCAAAAAACTGAAAACAAAGTCATATTGTATACCTATAATGCGACATGTAACTTGAAACGAAGAAAGCAGCCTTGCAAGGGGAAACCGTTAGAATCGAAATTCAAATCGAAATCGCGTGAAAATAATTCGAAAGATTATCGAATTTAATTGAATACATATCACGGCTTTTATGTAAGTGAACTTTTAAAAATTGCGGCTACCTTCACTCATTCGCTAGTATCGGTCGCACGGCACGTACCTCACACGGCGGCACTGGCCTGGTGGTAGCGTGTCTTCTTGTGATTCCGCTGCTGTAAGGATCAAACCTTTTGGCTAGAGAATTTTTTTTACATGATAGGAAAATTATAATTATTACTATTATTCATTTAAATTAATTTCTGATATATAATTCTTCAATAACCACTAATACTTATTTATTAGTATTTTTAAATAATTAGTGATGAATCAATTTTTTCTTTTTTTTTCGTCGTCGCTTTTAGTAATACGTGGGCGTTTTCAAAATCACAAAATCTTAGAAAGTGAGAAAAATTCTGTTGGTTGTAGTGGATAAACATGAACGAAAAGCTAGCAAAAAAATGTGCACCCCGCAGCAGCGAAGTCGTAAACAAACACGCTACCACCGGGCCAGCGCCACTGGGTGAAAGACGTGCCATGTTTTTCTTTTTCTTCGTCGTCGCTTTTAGTAATACATGGGTGTTTCCAAAATCACAAAATCTTAGAAAGTGAGGAAAATTCTGTTGGTTGTAGTGGATAAACATGAACGAAAAGCTAGCCAAAAAAATGTGCACCCCACAGCAGCGGAGTCGTAAACAAACACGCTACCACCAGGCCAGCGCCCCTGGGTGAAAAACGTGCCGTGCTTTCCTTTTTTTTCGTCGTCGATTTTGGTAATACGAGCGTGTTTTCAAAATCAGAAAATCTTGGAAAGTGGGGAAAACTCTGCTGGTTGTAGTGGACAAACATGAACAAAAATCTAGCCAAAAGATTTTTACACCACAGCAGCGGACTCGTAAACAAAGACGCTACCACCAGGCTAGCGCCACTGGGTGAAAGCGTGTCGTGTCACTGATATTAGTGGAAAAGTGAAGGTAGCCGCAATTTTCGTAAATTAATATTTTCAAAACTTGGCTGTACTTACAAGAAAGCCGTGGCACATATCGAATGAAATTCGATAATCTTTCGAATTATGCTCCGTTAATGTCAGATTTAGTTTTTAACCTCACGCCTTCCACTTATTAAGTCCGGAAAATCGATTTTCTGGTTTTTAAGCCTTCTAAATAACAAAGCTCCTTCTCTATCGAATAATAAAAATCCCCATTGCTCTTCGGTGAAAATTGAACTTTCTAGATCGCGTCTAGGTTGCTGAACAAGCAAATATTTTGATTTTAAATAAGAAACAATTGTATTAAACCAAAAAGCATGATTTTTTTTTAAATTTGATTAAAACCCTACAAATTGCATTAAACAAAATTAAATTAAATGAAATTGGTACCAAAAGAGATTAATTTAGAATAAAAATGACGAAATTCCTAACAAATTAAAAAATTTTAACACTAAGAGATTATTAACTCATTAGAGAAAAAAAATTAATCCAAAATGTTGAATTTCCAAAAGAAAAATACGAGCTTTGTACTGAACAGTTGAATTTTTTACCAAGAAAATTATGTTTTACCAAAAGAGAAGGATTTTCAACTCATAGATACATTTTTAACCAAATAGTTTAATATTTGAATTTAAAAATATCATGCTTTAATAAGAAATTTAATAAGTTGAAAAAATCCATTTTTAACATAACGGGACCACGTAATTTACACACGGTTTATTAAAAAAACGGAATTTACTGGCTTTTCGAACCTATAAAAACAGGGACTATTATATCTATAGCGATATGATACCACTTACCGAACTATGGTAAATCTGCATTACCGACCGGTGGTAATTACCTAAGCTCGGTAACTAAGCTTAAAACAAAACCTTACTCAGTCGGTAAGCGGCGTAATTGCGCTCCGGCTCTTCTACTATGGGGGAGTGCCATCAAAGACATTCGACACTATCATTATTTTATGCGACGCTAATGCCTATTTTGGGCCAACTTTGAGCCATTTTTTTCAGTATTAGGAATTCATACTAGGATTATAATTATTCCATCCTGAATTTTCAATTCCTGCAATGTATCCACTGTCTTTTAGCGTGTGCACTATGAAATATACTCCTTGCGCATATTCCATATAGGTGTAAAACTTGTATTTGCGGTAGTCCTGGGCTGTTGGAATTTCATTTCCTACTACAAGCGCAATTTTGACAACTTTTCCATCAGGATTCAACCAGATCCCAACAGATCTTTTTTTATATTCGAAAACTTTACTTGGTTCAGCAGCATGCAATTCTGTAAAAAGAAAATCAAGATGTATGAATTAAAAAAATATTTAAAATATTTAATAATATTATTGTATTGTAAGGCTAGTCTTTTTAATTCCGGTATCACTGCGCTTAAAAACTTTTGTGCAGCGCCTTTTTATTTCAAAAACCTGATCAAATAGAGCTTTTTGGTCAGCTTGGCCAGGATAGAGGAAAACTGCAGAAAACGACCTTTCAACTAGACGGATTTTTCAAACAAAAAAGATTAATTTTCTACTAAGAATATTTCTACTAGAAACAAAATCCATCAATTTTACACCAAATATTTGAATTTTCAATCACAACTTTCCAGAAAAGCACTCGAATCCTCAACTAAAAAAAGATAATTTTCAAACTGTTCGATTTTTTAACCAAAAAATTATTTTTCATTAGAAATTTGCGAATTTCCAAAAAAAGACATACATTTTTAACGAATCTTCTAAAAAAAACAGTTTAATATTTAAAAAATTAATGTTCATTCTTAACAACAAAGTTTAGTTCAAACAAAATAGTTAAATCTTTAAAAAAAAATTTAATCAGATTGTTGAATTTCCAAGAAAAAAAAACTTTTTTTTTAGGAACAACAATATTTTTTAGTCTATAAAAAATCGAATCAGACTATCGTTGAATTTTGAAGCAACAAAAGTGTTTTCAATTAACTTTTAAAAAAATTAATTGTAAACGAAATAGTGGAAAGCCGAGGAAGTAAGCAGGGTTGTGAGGTGTGAATCGGCGAGTTCGACATTAATTTTCATTGTAGTTGTGGGGTGGGATTTGGCTAAATAGGGAAAGTGAGATTAGGTCTATAAGGGAGTGGGGTAGTTTTGTGGTTGGGATTTTGGGCCTTTATCATGTACAAGGGGGGTTCTCCTAGTGCTGGGGAATGTTAGGGAAGAGAAAAGGGTGTTTGCTGACATATTCCTGCCAGCAAAGAGCGAAGAGGCTTTACAGGAGATTATGAAAAGGTTGAGAAGATACTTGGACAAAAATAGGTTGCGGAAGTGTTAGTGGAAGTGGAAAGAAAAATCGGTACAGGATGTGAAATTGTTTGTATACCTAGGGTTCCTGTTTCCTGATTCCTGTGATGAGGCAGACTAGCAAGGAATAAGCCGTACTATATTGTGAGGAGGAAAGCAGGAAGAACGAGTTTAGGGATTATAACGGAGAGTAGAGCGTGTAGATATGAGGAGAAATTTTTTGAAGAAAAGGGAAAGTGAGCTGGTTAGGAAGTGTTGGTGGGAAGATGGAGGTGAAAATGAAAAGATATTTTAGAACGAATGGATTGCAGATGGATGAAGTGAGAAGGATGCACGGGGAACGAAGGAGGTTACATGAAGTGGTTAAGAGAAACGTCACGGAGAGAAAGAAGGAAGTAGGGGAGGAGAGAATAAGTGAGTCAAGGTTTAACGTAAACTATGTGTGCATTATGCCAAGGGAGAGAGCGCAATATTTGTGTGAGAAAGTTGAGCAAAGAATTCAGGAACTTATGGCGAGAATGAGATGCGAATGCATGGAGGACTTTAATAGGTGCTGGCTTCTTAGAGAAAAGAGGATCTGGGAATTGTGCGAGAAGTTGGATACAAAAGAGGAGCACTGGTTGGGGGAGTGTGCAAAGGTAGAAAGGAGTGTAATAAGCATGGAGGTATTGTGGTACAAAAGGGGAGGGGCAAAATGGCAAGAGCATATCTGAAGGGGGTGTTTGGTAAGATGGAATAGAATGGAAGGAAGGAGGAAGAGTAATGGAGATTGAAAGATTGTAGATAGGAGAGGAAGTATTCTAATTGTAGATAAGTAATATGTGTTAGACGCGGAGACAGAGGCTGACAATGCGAGACAAATGAGAAAGTAGCGACATTCAGGGAGGCAAGGCGAGGCAAAACGAGAAAGATTAGGCTATAAAAGCGAGCGGCTTAGAGATAAGGTGTGAATGGATGCTGGTTTTTAAGAGATATTTGTAAGAAAATTCTGTAAAAAATGAAAGTGTAACCAAATCAATTTTGTAAGGCTAGTAGGCTAAAAATAAACTCCAATCTAACTAAGATAATAATATACTTAATCCCGAATTTGGCATGTAGAGTTACTGCGCTTACGCTAATTCTGCACGGCGCAGTTTATTATTGCCATGGTAACAGGTTGTTGCGTCCTACTAAGCTCAGTACGCATACATAATGAGGTTGGGATCACTGGCATGGAGACTTGGAGGGTCTGATGTAACTTTTTCTGGCCAGAACTCTCAGGTTCGACTCCAATAAAAAGCAAAAGGTAGCTGGTTGCTCCTCCACGTCAATTCTCACGCTCAAAGGTAGTGCTCTTAACTTCGGGATCTTTTCATATTGCACATACGTCGCGTCTACAACTTAATTCGTTAACGTTGGGGGGCTTTTTTAAAATTATAGAATGTTCAAGAAAATTGTTTGCAACAAATAATACTTCTGAATTTATTAAAACTTTTTTGATCACATAGTAAACTTATAGAGTGAAGCGGAAAATAATTATTTAGTTTTTATTCCTTAGAGACAAATAATCGAATTAAAATTGACAAAAGTAATACCTTTTTTGTTATAAATATGAATTTGAAATCATTTTTAGTATCTTTATGTATTTTTAATTATTGCTTGTCGTAAAAACTTCCCTTAAAAAAAAATTATTGGATTTCCAATACCCATGCACAAAAAAGGTATTAGATCCAATACTTACCAACAAATTTTTTTTATAAGGGTCAATAAACGAAAACAAATAGTAATTAGTCATTTTAAATATTTCTAGATTGGAAAATGGCGTTATGTAACCTAAAATACACAAAAGTGACCATTGCGCAGGCCAGAGTAATCCACGTTCTCATACTACCGGCATTTTTTGACGCGACGCATGTGCACTCGTTCCAAGTGTATGTCCTTGCGGAATTTTCTGGCTTAAAAATCGGTCTATGTCCTTCAATGTTGTCCGAATTTGACCTGGATGTTTTGTACGCAACTGAGACCTGGCTCACCTTTGTTTATGTCTGGCAATTTCCCGGCTATATCACACAAAGCTGTGACTGTTCTCAAGATAAAGGTTGATCTGTTGCGGTATGTTCGGGTTATTCTGCCCCGCTTGTCACTTTGGGCTACGATTCTTGGTGTAATATAATTAGCAGCGCCAATGGCTGTGATGCTATCCTCCTATGTAGAGATTTTAATTCTCACTCCTCTGTGTGGGGTTCCGAGTGGAAAAATTCAACTAGCAGAGAACTGTCTCGTGCTGTCTTGGATCGGTATATGATTCCACTGAATGACTCCTGCCCGATATTCCTCTCGACGCCGCGTTGATCAGGTGTGAACTTGGACCTGATGTTTTTCTCGTCTGTTCTTGCCCACTTGTCTTCGGTCGCGGTTTCTGGGGACATTTTCTCCTGTGACCATTTCCCGGTTGTTGGCGCTTTGGACACAACTTCATGGACATCCTGTTCCTCTTTCAATCGTTTTAATGTCAAGAACCTTTATTGTTCTCTGTTTCGGAAAGGTAGAAAGGAACTCATCCCAGATCTGTTCCTTGCTTTGGAGGATGGTGTAAGTCCTGCGACGGTCTATAACCGGTTCGCAAAAGCTGTTTTTCTTTTCCTGGTTGATTGCGAGGCCTATCGACTGTGACGCTGCGCTGGCGAGGAGGCGTGTAGCTTTAAAGAGGAAGCTTTTAAATCAGCCCAGCGAGGGTGTTTTGGAGGGGAGGCAGGTTGACAATGAATTCAAGAGATTCTTTCGAAATCATAACTTCTGTTCTTTTCGCCAGTTCATTGATTTTCTCAATCCTTCGAGTATTTTTGATTGAAAATGGCGAACTGTGCGGTCATTGGCCTCTATTTGCTGTTCCAGGAACACTGGGGTTGCCACTGATCCCAACTCGGCTTTGATTAGAAAGATGCAGGAGGCTGTGATGCCTTCTCACTTTGCTCCTGTCGTGGTTTCCCGTACTGTGGAAATTCATGACCCTATGAACCGTCCATTCTCGAAAGTTGAATTTTGTACAGCTGTGAATTCTTGCAAGGCTCGCACGGCCCCCGGTTTTGTTGAAATCATCTGCGAGGTTGTCGGGGGTTCTCCTACCCGGTTTTGAGCTTCATTCTCTCTCCTTTCAACAGAATGTATTCTCTATCCATCATTCTGGAGGCATGGGTTGACTCATATGTCATCTTCATCCCCAATCCTGCTGGTAAGGGGTTTCGTCCAAACTCCATGACGTCTACACTGTCTAAATTGTTTTAGATGTTGGTTTAGCGCAGATTGGAGTTCAGCGCTGAGAGGAAGGAATGGATCCTGAGATTTCAGTATGGGTTTAGGAGAGGTACATCTGCCCTGGATTGTGTTCGACAGTTACAACTAAGATTATGGGCGGATTAAGAGAGGGTGAACCCACCCTGACTCTCACTATTGATTTTAAGGGCGCATTTAACTCGGTGTTTCTTGGGGTCCTGATTGCGCATCTAAAAAAGCACTCTGAAGAGGGCGCTCCTCGTGAGTATGGCGTTGCGGTTCCTTAGGTAGGTGTCCGGTCACCCATCCTATTCAATCTTGATTTACGTAAGCTGGATGACAATTTGCCTATTGGGGTGAGGGCTAGTTAGTATGCAGATGACTCGTCTTTGATAGTAAGATGTAAGGAAAAAGGATGTCAGGGAGATTGGACGAAATTTTGTTAGCTCTGGCTCTTCTTGAGGCAGCTATTAAAGCTTTAATCCCGTGACTCAATCTTCTTCCCCAAGACACAGTTATGTGAGTTCAGTAGAGTTCAAGTGGTATTAGAGGACATTTTCCTGGAGGTGGGTGGCCAGCAGATTGTCTGTACATCAACCTTGATGGATTTGGGGATTCTGTTGGACATATGCCTGACCTGGGTCCCACACATTTAGTACATTTCTGGGAACGCTTTTACAGCCATTAGTGTTTTACGTGTTTTGCAGGGGTCTCTTGGGGTGCTGATCTTGCGATCTTGCGTATTCTGTAAAGGAATCCTGCATGCTTCGATGATGGCTGGGAGGAGTTAGTTCATAGAGTTAAGATTGACTGCTTCTTGGGTGAACCTACAAGGGCATCTGCCGATTCGCTGGAGGTATTTGACAAGCTGATCTCTGTATCCTATCCGGACGTGGTTAGGGTATTTATTGACGAATTGGTGGATTTGGACTCTAATAAGATTGGCTCGGCCTTTTACGTCCCAGAGAGGGACTACAATTTTTGACTTCCCTTGCCGGGGGGTTATTCTGTCAAGTCAATGGAGGTTTTTATGCGATATTTTCTGCACTAAAGTATATTCTGAATATGAACTTCTCTCCTTGTGTCATTTTTTCGGACTCTATGTTGGCGATTAATTGTATTGGATAGCCGCTTCTCGGATTCCCAGGGTCCTGTTTTGGCCCGTAAGATTGGGCACTTACTTCTCCGGGCGTTCTGTCGTGGTATGATGGATAGCTTGTGTTGAATTCCGGCTCACGTTGGCATTGTCGGCAACAAGCGTGCCGATCGTTAGGCTAAAACTGCACCCTTGCGGAATTTTAGTATCAGGCGCGGCTTGGATACTGGTGATGTGTTGGGGCTTATAAAGGGTAATTCCGAATTTTGGAAGAGTTGGCTTTGGTCTTACTGTAGGAAGTCCAATAGCCATAGGGAGTACTTTAAGCGAGTAGGGTACAAATCGAGCAGGGCTTGGTTCGTGCGCTTCCGTTTTCCGAGACGTTTTATTAACTTGGTAACTAGGCTTAGATCCTCCCATATATGCGCGAGGCTCCCACTTGTTTAGAATGGATTGGAATGTTCCTGTCGACTGCGAATAGGGGGGGGGGGCTGAGCTAGTGACCTTCCCCAACTTCTCTTCGAGTGTCCTCACCTTCCTGAGGGCTGCCCTACTCTCTTTGGATTTCTTGGTAGTAGGTTTCCGGGCACGCCCCATGAAGAGGTTGACATTAATGATCTTTTATGTGATCCCGATGGTGAAGTGGTGAGCGAGTTAGGTGGGTTTTTTAGTAAGGGTAATGGCATTCTGTAATTTTTGAAAGAATTTATGAAGAAATTCATAAGAAGCTTTAAAAGAATTTTTCGCTTGATATAAGCATTGTCTTCCCCTCCCTGGAGTCCATGCCTTCTCCTCCCTGAAGTAATCTCGATTCCATCCCTGGTGTTAAATTCGGCCCATCTTGGTTCACACCTTTCCCTTCCTGGGTGCTACGTTTGGGTGCGCTTACTTAGTGCTTCTGACTATGCGAAAGTGACAGTGCGTAGCGTTATGTTGTGGGTTGAACATTAAAGTGGCAAGTTGACTCTGTTCGGATTCTTAACATACCCTTGCTTGAATGCGTGTTAGTTATGGCTATTTGCTGTATAACAAGAAGCCACAAATAAGAAGAAGAAGAAGAAGATTGCGTACTCACCAGATACATCACCATATTATTAATTTTTGTTTTCCAAATTTAAAATGTATTTAAAAGGATGCCGGTTTAATACTATTTCGGACATCAAGAAGGCTTCGACTCGTTTTCAAATTTTTACTCGTTTTCAAATACTTTACAATAATTCTAAAGACTATCTATTCAAGAGGGATGCATTTTTAATAATTATGAGCAAAATCTTGTTAGTATTAACTCACAATGGGAGATTGATTGAAAGTTCGGGAACTTTTTGGACGCCCGTGTAGCTTCAAAAAATATAGGCTTAAAATTATAGATGCATTATATTATTATATTCACCAATAGAATTGAGAATAACGACGATTGATAGTATCAGAATATAAAAAATCCTCATATTTTATAATACAAAAACTGATTCATATATTATTGGAGAATGCAATTAAAACTGTATCCAGAGAATATTCTAGAGCTTCCTTAGGTCATATAAGATGTACATTCTAGAGTCGTTATCTGATGAATAACAAGTAGAAACGTCAAACTCGTCCTTCGGAGATATTTACATTTCATTAAAATGGTATTCTAAATTCATCACCTTATTACAGATTTCATATTTTAACGTGATAACAGACAAATGTTCAAATAGCTGTATATTTTATCTCGATTGATTCCACTTTGTTTGCATTTATATTTATATGGCGCTCAGTTCACGAGCACTTTCCTTCGTCATAGAGAAAACATTCTTGATTTTTTAAATCCTTTATCCATCTCCTTATTACTCACCAGCCTTCCTCATCCACTCTTCTTCTATGTACACAAATCACCGCTATTTTGATTTTCCCAACTATATTCCTTCTTACTATTGTTTTATCCTTTTCCTCCATGTCCTTTTCACTGCTAATTCTTTTCTTATCCCTAAAACCATACCGCCCATTCGGTCTCTGTAACGTGTTCTTTTCTTGCTTCTTGCATCGTCCATACATTACATTTCGTTATCAGTCTTTTTTACCCCTTCTAGCCCTTCTCAAATGCCTAGCTTTCACTTATCATAATCACATCCCACTTTTCTAACTACCCCCAAAATCGTTTATTCTTGTCTTTTACACCTTTTACACCTGTCGCATGACTCCGCCTATTATATTTAGAACGCAATTAAGACAAATTGTGGATTGACAAATCCAAACAATTTCGGTCCAAAGTTCAACTTCTGACCGGATGTTTATAATACGATTTCGTCGTAATCGATAAGTATTTTTCTAATATCGAATTAATCCATAATTCTTATTCTTTCTATCATTTCAGGACAGAGAGAGAGAGAGAGAGTATTGAATAATGATTGTTTCTTCTAAATTGTTCTTATCCCTCATAGTCTAAATTATAGTTATAAGTTAAACTTTAAATTCTAAGTTGAATTTAAGCACACATCGATATATAGTCGATACAAATTCTCGAGGTACACTTTGTGTAACTAAACGTATATATTTTAAGGGCTCTAAGACCCCAAAATCCATATCGTTGCAATATGTAGATGGTCATGACTTTTTATATACATCTCGGCTTTAGTTAGAATGTCCACGGCCATGAATAACCTAACATTTGGAAGTTGTATTAGGATTTTATAATTTCATTCTAAACCTCTGTAGTTTTTGAAGTTAATTATGTGTTTTAGCAAGAGTTCTGGTAACTAAAGCATTGGGAACTCACTTTTTGGAAATGGCCGACTAACTTCTCACTCCTCCCCAATTTTGCAAAAGTGAACTTCTTTTGCAGTACCGGGCATATTAAACATATTTATAGAGTTCCCGATAATTTTTAAAAATAGTTCTAGCTAATATCATCACGAAACCGATTTTGAAAAAAAGTAGATAACCCTCCACTTTTCAAAAATTTAAATTTTTCTTGCATGATTCTATGGTAAATTCATACGTGGATGATTATTGAATCTGTCTGCATTGTTAATTGATACAATTTTCTTAACGCCGTATTCTTCTATCGTTTGCACGACAAAATATAAGTCATCTTTACAATTAAAGTATTTCTCAGTTTTTTTTGTTATGATTTCCTCTGGATTTATAATTTGATTATCTCCTCGAAGCTGTAAAAATAAAATGAAGATTTGTAATTCTAAAAATCTTGAATATTAAGAATGAAAAAGTGTAGACCCTTTCGGGTATTTCCTCCCAGAAAAGCTTAAACCAAGAAATTTTAATCTCAAAATTAAATAATGACGAGGCAAGTGCTAAGCAATATGTTATTTGTTTAGATTAATAATTTTTGTTAATAAACTTCCTGACCAATGGCATATCTATAAAACAGTTTCTCGTTTCCTTACAAAATCGAATTTCATTTTTTTCTCTTCTTTTGTTTTGATGTTATCTAATCTTTCATTTAATAATATTTTAAAATTTCTTTTTTTTTTTCTCTATAATCATTTTAGATATGCTTAGTTCTTTTCGTGGACGGTTAGTTGGATGTTATTACGCTACCATACATAACCAGACATTCTACCTACAACCGCAGTACCACACACTTCAGTTGCAGGTATAACAATGATATCCCGGAGCATAGTCCATACGCCCTCTATATTTTTATTCCATATTAGCCTCTTCAGAGTTTCCCTATCTACAAATTCGTATATCCTATTCTAAAATTCTATTTTCACTTCCGGTTTCTGTGAATTACACCGGCACACAAAAAAGTGGTCTGCCCGGCGGACTATACCAGCATATCTATATGTATTTGTGGTCGCTGAATCCGAATCCGGTGTCCAAATAACTCAGTTGGCTAGTGAACTTAATTACCATACGGAATTCACGGAATTTATAAAATTTGAGCAATTCGTCAAAGTTCACGAATTCCATAAAGTCCGTGAGTTTCGTGATCACATTGTTTGTGCTGAGCGATAAGATTTTTTATTGCCTACATCACGCAGGCTACACTTATTGGAATATTTCATCATTCTAATCTATTCTTCAGATACATAAAGTAGTGAGAAAACAAGATTTATCAGTTATTTTTTAAGAAATTTGACAATAACAAATGGAGAACTTACTTACAACTCTACTTCTTGCCTTCGTGCTATTTATCAATTTTGGTGGTAAGTTTGCAAAATATAATATAAATATTAATATTCTTCAAAACAATTTACATTACAGAGAAAGTAATGTTTACTTGAGGTTTATGTTTAAAATAACAGCTACGACTCTTATAAAAAAATGTTCAACATTATATTTATGAATCATTTTAAGTTTGACAATTTTGGTTTCTAGCATTTTATACTACTGGAGCTACAATATTTTAGGTTAGAAAATTTTGTATTGTTTGATAGTATTATTTTTGCAATTTTTAATAAATTTGAACTAAAGGAATAAAAAAGGGATTAGTTGAAAACGTGAAACATGGGGAACAAGGATGGAAAAGGTTAAATGGAGATGGCGTGAAAGATGGGGGTTAATAATAAATTAAAAACTGTTTTCTTTCTTCGGTTTTACGGCGAAATTATAACAAGCAGAAAAAACGATTCTGTATGTTAAAAAACCTCGATTTTAGGGTTTCGTAGCCTCAGTATAAAAACCATTTGGTTTTCGGCCTGGTGTACCTCCGTCTATCCGTATGTCCATCCGTCGTACTTTTTTCAAAGGAGGGGAAGAGAAGGTAAAAGAAGTGAGATAGGGGAAATGAGGTAAAATGAAAGGAGGGAATGGAAAGTGAGACGAAAGTAGTGTCAAGAGATAAAATGAGGGGAATAAATGGAGGATAAGTTAGGGGACGTAAAGGGTATGGAGGGCAAGTGGAGGGATAGGGCAAATTAGGTAAAGTACAGTATAATAAAATGATGGGAATTGTGGAGGGGGAGAAATAAGAGGAAGTCAGATGATGGGAGGGGAAAGTAGGTGAAATTAGGGGAAGTGAGGGAAGGGAAGAGAAGGGCACTGAGGTGAAGTGAGAGAAAGTTTCCTAGCTTTCCCTTCCCTTACTTTTCCATCTATCATCAACCCTCCCCTTACTGCCCCTCTTCCATCCCCCCCCACCCACACACAAATAGACGTAAGCTTAACCCCTTTTCTAGTTTTTTCATAATTTTAAATTTGAATTTAAAAACCTAACTAAATAATTTTTTTTAATCGATTCATTTAAGGAATTAGAAAGTTAAAGATTTAAAAGACAACATTTTCGTTAAGAAATAAAAAGATATAATACAGTAAAATTAGCAAAGTAAGCATGAAGTAACTACAGTGAAGAAATTTTTCGTAAGATGAACCGCGCGCTCGATAATGTATTTAACTCGCGCTCGGCCTTGGTATATTTCCCACATTTGTGCAGAGAATATTTAAAACTAAAGGTCAAAGCATCGACAACAGTTATTTATCGATTATAAGTTCTCTCTTGTTAATGCACCTTCGACTTTAACGAACACATTCTCATCACGTATCTCGTGCTTCGCCCTCGAGATTGTCCCTCAAATTATATATAATTTCCATAAATGTATAGTATTACAATTCATAACATCCATTGGCATCATAACACAAGCAGGTTTCATTTTCTCGTTTAAAAAGGTGCACATTCTTAAAGACAACGTTTTTTTTATTTAACATTTTATTGCAATTTCTGCCGTTTTTTCTAAATTTAAAATTCTCATTTCCAAATTTATTGTTACGATTTAAAACTTTCACATATGGTTTATACAGAAGCCTGACTGTTTTTTAACCTCCAAATATTATATCCCTAACCTGAGTGACCAAGGCTTTGTTAACTGATTTTTTTACCGCATCGTGTTCTACATCGCAGTTGTGGTGACCCATTGCATTATCGCCTAATAATAGGCTCTCAAGTGTTAAAACTCTTTAAATCTAATTATTTGAAGAAAAATGAGATATTGAATCCTTCTTATGTTTAACATCTTGGTGCAAATATAAGTATGTAGACTATAGTCAAAAACGACTGCTCGAAACAATATAGTTTTTATTATTTAGTGATAAATATAATTATAACGTAGAAAGAATCATATGACGTTTCGAAACATAAACATGTTTCCTCTTCAGATATAAAATTAATTATAAATGTATAACAGAGTATTAAATAATCTATGAAAATGTAGTTTAAAAGACAATAAAGTTATTCGATGGAGATCATTCTCACCAGTTGTAAAACTGAAACGGATTGAAAAAATTATATTTTTGAAGTTGCATGGAAGAGTTATTATGGTTGAAAGTGTAGTAAAAAATATTTTTATTTAAGTTGATTAATGTAATCCATTATTTCCAAGATCCATAATTGCTAAGAATGTTAAATCCGAATTATTCTGTAATTAAATAAAAATAAAATTATATCAAGGTTAAAATTTAAAAGTTATGATATAGTGAGTTAAAAATATAAAAGAAAAAAGGGTACCTGAGACTAATGTATGATTAAAAGTTTTTTTTTCTCATGATATCCATTTTTTTGTGTGAGAATTCATGTGGTATGAAATGAACGTGGGATTTTTTGGCCCCCACCACTCTCCCACATGTGAGCAACACGTTCAAACGCAGCATATCGGTGAGTCGGCTCTACTACATGTTGCGCAGGCCAGCCTCTGGTAGAGTCGAAAATGCACGAGCATGAACCCGAGCTCCCCCGACCACATGATTCGTTTTCGGTGGCTAACTGGCTAATCTGGATCTGGCTATTAGAAGGAGTTTTTAGGTAAACTGCATCTTTCAGGGTGTCAAGAGAATGAAAAAATCTCCTAGGAAAAACTTAAATGATTTTTTTCAAATTAATTTTAAGATTAAATTGAAAAAAGATTACGAAACATTTTTGAATATTCGCAAATTCAAGAATTATTAAAACTTGTATAGATTTACAAGAATTTTGTAAAGTTTCAGGAAAATGAAAAAAATCTTTTAGATTTCTAGGCACAATTAAAAGCATTTTTTATTTTTAACAATTAATTTTAAAAGATTATTTTAAAACAATTCAAGACATTGCAAAAGTCTTCAAAAATTCTCAAAGAATCTGAAAAACTTTAAAGGCATTTTTTTTAAACAGTGCAGGATTAACGAAATTCAGGCAAAATTTGAATATTTTTTAAAGATTATAACATTAGAAGGTCTGAAAAGTTTAGAAAAACAGAATTATTTTCCTAATTATCTTGTGAAAATTTTTAATGATTTTTTATTTTGAAATGTGTATTTTTAAAAATAATTAAACAAGATTTTTTAACACAGCAAATGATTTCCTGAGATTTCAAAAAAGAGTGCAGAAGGGTTTAAAGCCAAATGTTTCAATTTGGTAAAATTAAAAAGTTTTTAAAATTTAAATCATTTAGCAAATTAGAAAGTTATTTAGAAAGTAACTTAAAGTTTTAAAAACGTAGGATAAACTTAAAAAGCTTCAAAAGAATCTCGAAATGCTTGGGAAAATTTAGAAGATTACAGGATTTTTTTAGATTTCTAAACATTTTGCTTTCGACACTCTTCTTTTAAATTTTAAGCATTGGTTTGATGTGTTACAAAATATTCTTGAATTTGCTTTAAAAGTAAATTTTTTTAAATAAAAAATTATTTTAAAAATTCACACGAATATTAGGAGAATTACTCTTTTATCTAATCTTGCCAGACTCCTAAAATCTCCTAATTTTCCTAAAGACTCCTAAAATTAATTTTTTGAAATAAAAAATTATTTTAAATTTTAATTATTCTTGCCAAAGCTAGTATAAGATCAAGGAGCAGTTCCGTGAATTATTTTTTTAGAATTTCTTTACGCGTAGGAACCTAAAAGAATTTTTTTTTAATTTTTTTTTTTTAATTTTCGTGAAACCTTGCAAAATTCTTAACAAATTTGTACAAGTTTAAAATCGTTTTAAAATTTCTGAATATTTCTTAAACTTACTACAATTTAAAAGCACATTTTTTACACCACCATTTATTTAAAAATTTAACTGTAATGTCGTAAATTCGATTGTTTGTTTTTAAAAACATTTTGCACTTGAAAATTCAATTTTTTATTTAAAAATATAACTATTTCGTATTGAGCATAATTCATATCTTTTAGTGTAATTGTGTATTTTGAAAGTTGGAGAATTTAACGATTTTGTTAAAAAAAATTTTATTTTCTTTTTGAGTTGAAAATTCATCTTTTTTAATATCGAAATATGTGAAAAATGTAACTGTATTATTTTTGGTTGAATTTTTTTTATTTGAATTTTTTTTATATATTTAAAAATTTTGTACAAAATTTTTTGTTTTTTATTGCTGGGAAATTTATCTTTCTCAGTCAAAAATTCATCTTTTTTGTTATAAAATTATCCTTTTTATTTAAAAATGTATCTACTTTAATTAATAATTCGTTTCTTTGAATGAATATCTTTTGGTATAAAATATTTGAAAGTTCATGTACTTTTTTGGAAATTAAACCATTTTACTGAAAAGTTTTTGGTTGTAAATTTATTTTTTAAACTGATAAACTAACCAGTTTTCCTTGAAAATTGATCTATTTTGTTTGAAAAAAATTGTTCTTGTTTTAAAATTTTGAATTTCTGTTTTCGGTAGAAAATTAAATTATTTGTGTTCAAATTTAATGTTTTGCTTGGAAATTTCAATATTTTGTTGAAAGTTTGATGTTTTTGGGTTGATAATTATTTTTCAACTGAAAATGCGTCTGTTTAATTTTTCGTTGAAACATTATCTTTTTAGTTGATAATTTAAGTATATGCTGAAAATTCATATATTTTGTTGCAATTTTGACTTTTTTTGGAAGAATATTATTCTTTTTGTTCGTAAATTCATTTCATTGGATGAAACTTTTAATATTTTGTTTTACATTCGATTTTTTAAATTCAAAATTAACTTTTTTCAATAAAAATTTAACGGTTTTATTTTTGGGTAAAAATTAATCTTTTCTACTTCAAAATTAATTTCTTTCTTTTAAAATTCCATTTTTGATCCAAGACTTATTTTTTTAGTTATAAATTTGTTTCTAAAGATGAAAATTAAACCATTTTGTTGACATTTTATCTCTGAAAAAAATTATGCTTTTAGTTATAGATTTATCTTCTTTGGTGAAGGATCTCTTTGATTGAAATTTCGCATTATTTTGGGTCAAAATTTATTTTTTTCAACTGCAAACTACAGCACAAACTAATGTTTTTAGTTAAAAAAATGTATTTTTTAAATAAATTTCTAAAGTTGAAAATTTAACAATCAAAAATTCGTTTTTTTTTTGTTAAAAAATCATTTTTTACTAAAAACATGACTAGGACATGCAGACCTAAATTTCAAACATTTTCGACCCAGAAATCTTGTCTCCTATATCTATTTACATAAAATCAATTATATTTTCCTCTTCTCCATAAGTCTAATTCTAATTTTCCGAAATTTACTCGGGATCTCAAAACCTGAAGAAATTTCAGGAGCAGCTATAGATCGTCATTCGTAAGTCGGGCCAGCTCGGATTCGCGCTCGTGCATTTTCGGCTAGTCTTCACAGCATGTAGCAGAGCCGACTCACCGACTCGCTGCGTTTGAATGCATTCGTCCCATACGGAAGAGTGGTGGGGGCCGCAGAATCCCACGTTCTGGAGACACTGATAAGAAGTTCATCGTGGTAATGAAGCAACTGAATCTAACATATTATTAGTGTGCGCAAACTCTAAAAATTCAGGAGCGTATATACTAGCATTACGAAGTCTGTAAAATTGAATTGCAACCAATTATGACAATCAAAACTAGTATTTCTAATGGAGACTATGAAAGATAGTTAAAACAATAGGTGTTAAAAATTTTAAAAAAATTTTGTATAAGAATTAATGAGCTTAAATGTTCAATAATCATCGAAAAAGTTTCGTTAAATGTATTCAAATCAAATATGAGATTCATACTCAGAAAAACAACGTTTAAAATAGTTAGATTCCTCACGTAAGATTTCTATATCGTCCCATTTTATGAAATCAGAATTACTTGAATTTTTTTTAGTTAAATGTTGACTAATTGCTCTATCGTACTTTTCTGCTAATATAATGTTGTCTTTTTGTACTGGCAATCTTATTCTGATTGAAGGACTAGTTTGACCAACATAAGCCCATACCACAAGGGCAAGTAGTTTTGTAAACGATTTTATGTTGAATAGGATGATCAGATAAATAATTTTAAAATCTAGCTCAACACCTTTTCTTTTGCTGAACCAATTTGTGAGAATTTTATTATTTAAATCTATTATTATTTCCAAATTTAAAAAACTAATAGAATTATTCTCTTCCGTTTAAAAAGTGATTTTTTTTAACACCAAATGTTTTAACAATCCTTCTGAGCCTCCGTGCGAAATACTATTGTTAACTGTCATAATTGTTTGCAATTTAATTTTACACCCTTCGTAATGCTATTATATACGCTCCTGAATATTTGGAGGTTGCGCACACTAATGCTACGTTAGATTCAGTTCTTTCATAACAGTACCTCCAGAACGTGGGATTTTTCGGCCCCCACCACTCTTCCTTATGGGAGCAATACATTCAAACGCAACGTGTCGGTGAGTCGGCTCTGCTACATGGTCTGCTACAGTTAAATTTTTAAACATATAGTTGGAATTTCAATTAAAGAAGGTAAATTTTCAACCAAAAATGGAATGGAATGAATTCTGAGAGAAAATTGAAGAAAGATCACAAATTTTTTAAATTATTTTGTACAAATTTTAAAAATGGTGCAAAAGATTTTAAGAAAATTTTTTCAATTTTGCCATTTTGTATGATTTTAGAAAAAAAAAGGAACATGATTATTATTAAGCCTAACTACGCAATTTTTTTGCTCAATTTTTTGTTTTGTTTATGTTGGGTTAAAAAATGTGCTTTCAGATTTTAATAAGTTTAAGAAATATTCCGAAATTTTAAAATGATTCAAAAACATGTAAAACTTGTAAAAATTTAGTTAAGAATTTTGTAAGGTTTCACGAAAGTGAAAAAAAAATTCCATTAGGTTCCTACACGGAGCGAAATTTTATGAGATTAATTCACGGAACTGATACTTGATCTTATTCTAGCTTTAGCACAAGAATAATTCAAATTTAAAATAACTTTTTATTTCTAAAAATTGTCGACATTGTCGAAACATCCAAAAAAATGTAAAGGCAATTTTTTTTAATTTTGCAGAATTAAAAAAAAAATAGGAAAAATTTGATCAATTTTTAAAGATTAGAAGATTATAAGGTACGACAAGATAAGAAAAAATAATAATTATCCTAATATTCGTATGAATTTTTTAAATGATTCTTTATTTTCAAAAATGTACTTTCAATGAAAATTCAAGAATATTTTGAAACACATCAAAACATTTTTTAAAATTTAAAAGAAGAGTGTAAAAAAGAAAAATTTTTTCATTTGATAAGATTAAAAAGTTTAAAAAAATGTAAATGATCGATTAAATTCAAGAAATATTTAGAAAAATGGAAGAGATTCAAATCGAATTATTAACTTAAATTTTTTAGAAATTTATATTTTTAAAGATTTCAGAAATAAACTTTTGAAACTTTAAAGGAGTTCCAAAAGATTTCAAGTAGCTAAAACTATTTTTCTTAAAATTCCTGAGAAAAAAGTTTATCCTACGTTTCTAAAACTCTAATTTACTTACTAAATAATTTTACAATTTACTAAATTATTTACATTTTTTAAACTTTTTATTCTTACCGAATTGCAACATTTGGCTTTAAAACCTTCTACACTTTTTTTCGAAATCTCAGGAAATCGTTTGACGAGTTTAAAAATCTTCTTTAATTTTTTTTAAAGCACATGTTTCAAAATAAAAAATCATTAAAAATTTTCACACGATAAATTGAAAAATAATTCTTTTTTTCTAATCTTTTCAGACCTTCTAATTTTTTAATCTTTAAAAAGATTTAAATTTTGCCTGAATTTCGTCAATTCTGCAATACTAAAAAAAAATGCCAATAAAGTTTTTCAGATTCTTCGAGAATTTTTTAAATCTTTTGCAATGTCTACAAATGTCTTAAAATAATCTTTTAAAATTAATTTTTTTAAATAAAAAATGATTTTAGCTATTCACAGAAACCTAAAAGAATTTTTTTTATTTTCGTGAAGCTCAACAAAATTCTTGTAAAATCTTTACAAGATTTAATTATTTTTTAATCTTTTTAAAGTTTCTGAAATCTCTTAAACTCATTTAAATTTGAAAGTATATTTTTAAAGCAGCATACACTTAAAAAAATATTGTACGTACTTTTAAAAAATGTTAGGATATTTGTTTAACTAATATTTTTTCCAATTGAAACAGTATAATTTTTAACGTTAGAATATGGAAATTCTAAAAGTGTGAACTGATTCTGAATCATCTTGCGAAATCAATCATTGTTTAATTTTTATATTTCAACTTCGATTTTAAACGCTTCTAAATGCTTTTTAAATTAAAATGTATTTACGCTTGAAAATTACAAAAGGATATTTTTAAAGGTTTTTGAATTAGGAACTATGAACTGAAAGATATCATAAATGGCAAAGTTCACAATTTAACTAATTATTTTTAAAAAACGGTTGAAATCAAACAAAGTTTCCAAGATTTTTTCTCTCTAAAAATTTGCAAAATTTCCCCTCATTATATTTTCGGCCATTTCCCAGTTTCTAGGTTTCCCGGTACAGCGGCCACCCTAAAATTATTGTGTAAATCGATTCAATAATTCGACGTTTATAAGTGATTTTTTCTCTTGCTAACGTTATAATGTTATTAAAATAAAAATTTTTTAAACTGTAAAAATTCCATGAGTGTTGAGAAAAACCTGTGATTAAATGTCCGATTTCGCAATCTATTTCATGATCAGAAACTTTTTTTTATCTTTTACAAGATTCCCCAATGTTAGACGTTAATTTTGATTTTTTTAAGGAACATCTTAGTCTTTCAAAAAGGCCTTGAACATAAGGTAATTATTATTTTTGGAAAATATTTCTCGCGTTAACCCGGTTTTTCATCATAGTCACGGACTAAGTCAAATTACTAATGAAACGAAGATGTCAGAAGTTAATTCAATACGATTTTTGAAATATTTGCCGATGATGTTATAGTTACAAAACTAAGAGCATGGTACAGTTTAGAGTTCGTCTTTTAACAATGTTATACTTAAAAAGCTGTTGTTTCGTTGGAAGTGACAATAGTCGCCTCCGGATTATTATAATTATTTTTTGCCATAAAGCGCGATTTTAGCTGCTATCACTATTCCCGCTCAGAAAACTCAAGACCATGTGGCACGTATTCAGCAATATCACCTTCTGAATTAGATGTAGCGAATTTCTAACTAGCAGCTCTTCCGAGATTTTTAAGCAGCTCGGACGAACGCACACGGTCAGGATCTCGTGATTCAGCTCTAAGTATTTCTGGATCTTCTCAATATATAGAAGCCTTATGTAATTGTTGAGGGGAACGCTTATATCTATTATTCTTAGTCTGAATAGTCCCGTACCAGTGAAAGAGATGATCATCATTCTCTAGTACTTGAATTGGGCTATAATTGTATTGAGGCTCAAATGTTACTAGTAAACCAGTGTCCAGGGCAATTTTTTGGTAGAAAATAGCAGCAGCATCATTATGTCTGCGCCTGTATTCTCGCGAGGAAATCATCGCACTGCCTGCAAATAGCTGTCGCCATGCTGGGGATGTGCGTTGGGTAACTTCTCGTCTTGACTACCCTGTCCTGGATAGCAATGACAAATCCTTTCATCTTCGAAAAGAGCTCTACCTGCGAAATTTAGCTAGCTGTTCAACATTAAGATGTCCAGTATTCTGAAAGTCTACAGTTGAAACTCTTATGGGGGTATACAGGTCAATTCTAAGGCAGTAGTCATAGAGTAAACAATGATTCCCATTTTGTAAAGATTCACGCAATTTGTGTAAACTGAGAGTCACGCAATCAAAGAACATCCAAGATCCCTCTGCCTCCACGCTTGTGTGACAGACCTATTCTCTCCACAGCTGTCCGTTCATGGTACATTCCGCGCTCAGATATTTTCACGCCTATGATTCTGTTAACCCTCTCGAGGTTATATGCCTTCAGGACATTAAATAAATAATCGTGGTGTGTTAGGGAAAAAGCCTATCGGTGGTCAATGCAGATGATGTGCAAATTGCGTTAGCGGTATTTTGCATGCAAGACAACCACACTCTCCATCGTAACTTTGTGACTTTGATAGCTGTGAGACACTTATAGACGGTCGACAGGCAGGTGATTAGTCGTTAATCACTAGGATTACCAGCATCTAACGTTTTGGATATCATAAACATTAAGTCCTTTGTCATAAAATAAGGCAAATTATCTGGGTTCTCTAAAATATTTTGAAGGGCTCCAGCAAGAGTGACGTGCAAACCTTTAGGTATTTGTACCAGAAATTCTGCTCCCCATCTTTAGCCAGCGTTTTCGAACTCTTAGCATTTTTACGAATATCAGTTACATCGGAGGCTGGGATGGATAAACTCTGTCCTGTTCTGGACGAAGCCACGTTGTGTTTATTTGACTTGACCTATGAGTAACCCACATGCTCGATCAATAATTGACCATGTCCGCGATAGAAACAGTTTTTATCTGCCAAAAAAGTTCGATTGTAATCCCTTCTGGCAAAAAATCTCTTAAATCGATGCAGACTCACTGAAAAGATCATTAGCCTTTGTTTAAGATAATCACTTCGTACAGGCTCGTGAATATTTTTGAACTGATTTTATGCGGTTGAAGGACCCCCTCCACGTCGCGAGTCAGTTTCTCAGACCGATTGCTCTTTCGAAGTTGGTACTACCATCCCAGTTTTGCTCGTACTTTACTAATCTCGCCTGGAAGTCGTAACTTTCATTCACAGTCTGACATCTTTCTTTGGCATAGTTGTTAGTGGTCTGGCTTCTGAGTTTTATGCTTATCATAAGTACAGAACCATCGTTACTAGCTTTTTGCACTTGTGTTCTAGGTTCAGTTGTTGTGGTCTTAATTTTATTGAAAATTAATAATTAAAAATTGATTAGCGGCCAATTGGTCCATTAACTGATGGGCTCGCTTTTCACAAAATCGTAAGCATCTAACGCATTTTTAGATATTCCTCCATGAGGACTACGCTGATAAGCATAAGATATAATATGCTAAGTTAAAGGTGAAGATATTTCAAATTAAGTGGAAGTAAAGATTCTCCCCTTGATAAGAGTTTATGCTCTTTCTCGAATGCGGAACTTTGGGTGACCTCAATTCAGGAGGTCTTGGCTTCTTATAATTCCTGAGCTGTTAGTAGACTCTTCGAAATAGATTTGTGTCTCTTTTTTTAAACGGAGGATGAATCTTTTGAAAACGTACTTTTGATACTTTGTCAAAAAGCCTAACAGGTCTTCTTATGCATTAAAATGGTAGCGTTTGCTAAAACTGGACGTTTTTCCAGGGTTTCGTAATGAGAGTTCTCGCAATGAGTGTGCCCAGATCGAAAAGAACGTTGAAGCCAATGTGGACTACTCCACCAAATAGAATGCTGAGAAAGCTGACTTGGAGTCAGACGTCGCGTGGCACAATCAGCTGGATTTTCCTTCCTAGGTATAAAATGCTATTTTTCTGATGGAATAGATTTCTGAATATAGCTGCTGATGATTCAAGACGAGGAATAATCATTCTTTTGAGAAGCATCACAGAACCCATTAATTTCTATGGAAACATGTTCCGTGAAATGATAGCGAGCTCAATTCTTTCAGTTGGTGAGTGAACAGTACTCATGTATCAGATAATCGAGAAGATAGGGGATCATCCAAATTAAGTTATAGAGACCAAATATTTTGAATCAATATCTTAGCGCTGATTAAAACTGGTGATGAGAATCCTAAAGGGTCAAGCAGTTGAGCTATTGTGGACAATGCGGTCCTTTTCTAAATATTTCCTGCGGTGGCACTGTCCAAGAAAATGTAAATGATTCAGAAGTTGGGTTCCAGTTCATTCCAAGAGCGTGAACAGTAGCAGACTGATCAATCGGAACAGAAGCAGGAAAAAGTTGTTTTCACGATGGTATATTTTTCAGAATGCTTGGTTCGTTGCTTGTCCAGTTTTGAAGAGGGAATCCGCTTACATGTTAAAGAGCTTTATGAGACGCTTCAATTAAATGGGTTCCTCCGAAGACGTCATTAACATATCGCAATATGTGATGGTAGTTAATTGAAATGTGAGGACTTTAGTTTGCTCTTTAATCCAAAAAACCTTTGAAATTTCCAATTATCAGGATGAGCTTTGATCTGGCGATACATTTTTTCAATGTGTGAATTTTAAACATATTTGAATAGAAGATAGCGAACTAAAACATCAATTAATTCAGTTTGAAGTTTCGCTCCTATGTGAAAAATATCATTGAGTGAAACCCCAGAAGACATACGGCTGAAAGCATTAAACACTACTGGAATTTTGTTAGTAATACTACTTTCACGTATAACTATATGCATGATTTTGGAGATGAGAATAAATCCAGATCTGAATCAGAGACGACCTTCATCTGTTTTAAATCCTCATATTCAGTCAGAAAATCTACGTAAGCTTTTTTTACAGTTGTATTCATTTTCAGTTTATTCGATAACCTTGAATGCATACACAAGGCTACACGTTTTGAATCTTCGAGAAGTTCAGTTGTTATCTTGAAAGAAAATTTTACACCCCAGAGTCCGTCTGAATCGCAAGAGTGTGTTGACTTAAAGTGATCTTCACACTCTTGATTTTCATTTTATAAAGAAGTCTCAAATTTCTTCGTATAGATCTTCGTCAATAGAAGTGTGGTAACTTTGAATATCTGAAGGCGATGCGCAAACTTTTTCTGCTGGACCAAAAAGTATCCACGCAAAATCGTAGTTTATGCGGTTGGATAATTATCAGAACCTCGGCGTAGACTTTCTTCCCGAATCTGACCGTAATAATAATGTAAGCAGAAATTATGCACTCTGATGAGAATTTAAAATAAGGTTTTATCTTCACGCATAATACTTCTCGTGTTCTTCCAGCTTTCACAGCTGCAATTACTTTTAATCGTAGCGATGATGTTTGTCTCGATAATTGGAGGAGCTTAGCCAAACTGTCAGAGAAATACGATCTTTAAGAGCCTAGATCGAAGAACGTTTTAACTTTCATTCTCTCACCACTATCTGAAATTAGCTAGCTAATTCAAAGTAGGTAGAGCTAGTTTGACGTTAGAATATATTTCGATGACATGGAGGGTTACAAAAGTAGTCTTTTATTCCGACACCAAGTAGGATAGATTCCACTTCACTTAAGGATTTCCATCCCATCAGTCTCCATCAGAGGGCCGGATATATATTACAAGGAGGGGTAACAGTCTCGTGGGCTCGTGGATCTTCCGGTACCCCAAGAGGCCACCATACCAACATAGGCCTCTTTCTTAGTTCGCTATGTGGGCCGTATATCATTCCTCTCCTGATTTAAAAAAATCCTTTGTCCCAGGGATCCCGAAAGCCCGTGTCCTGCTAGGTTCTTTCAGCCTCCTAACATACTGCAATCATATAAAGCAAAAGAGTCTGTTTTTATGCATAGAAAAAAGTTGGATCTCCAGATGCCCATTACGTTAAATCCGTCTGAGTCTGTTTTATTTTACTAGGTGTTTGACACTTGACAGATCGGTTGGCGGTTGAGACGATATTAGTAAATAAAAATCTGCCCGCTCCGCGGGCAAATTCTCATCGCGCGCTATGGGCGCGGCTCGCAAGTTTGAGCGCGCATAGGGCGCGCACCTGTTGGATCTAGCGCTTCGCGCTCGATTAGTTATTCATCTCGCGCTTCACGCTCGATAGTGTATTCACCTTCCGCTACGCACTCGGACACATTTGCCTTACGCTTTACGCTCGGTTCCTCTAGGTTTTTGCACTTCGTGTGCTCGCTATTGCGCGCTTCGCGG
>JAAAKG020150668.1:0-45724 GCA_010014905.2 Druon quercuslanigerum
AAGTTGTAAATATCGTAAAATATCTTTGTTTCCCCCCCCCCCCCCCCCTCCCAAGTCGTTTTGTATTACATTTTCCTTTAAAATATTCTGAATTTTTATTTTCAGAAATTTCCGAATGAATCTTTGAATAACGTGGTGCAGAATGTATTCGATTTTGATCGCTATTCACCAGAAGTCTTCGATACTCTCACATCTGTTCTTCACAAACACGGAATTCCAATTGGAACTAATCCCAGACATGTGGCTCTAGCCAAAGAGTAAGACGTCTATCAATTTGTAAATATCTATAATTTGTAAATCATTTTAAACACCGTGAATTTCGCAATTATGTTTGTACTATTTTGTATATATAATAAATCTAGATTAAACAAACTGACGAGCTTCTCATTTCCTTTCAGAATCCCCTTACCAAAGTTAAAATTTTGTGGCAGTTGGAACATGACAAATAATCAGCGTACAATTACTGTACAAGAGAGATTTATTAAAAAAAATTTGGTTTCCCAACCTAAGGAGCGCTTACATGTTTTAGATAAAGTTGAAGCCAGATCAGCTTGGTTTACTGAATTGCAAAGTTATTGGACGATTCCGATGGGTGATACAGGGGTTGTATCTGCATTGGCGGTCACGAAAGGAATAAAAGAGAGTGGAGTCGATGAAAAAATCCATGTACTTACGGCAAATCCACTCTCGGTGTTTAGTATGAAAAGAGATTCGGAACATATTCAAGAAATATCATTGCAAGGTCTAATTTCCCCGAAGAGAGGCAATCAGACCCTTTTCTCAATTGCTCCTGACAGAAATGGAAACTTGTTGGTTCACGAAGCAACAGTAAGTATCATCAGTTAAAATAATTTTTTTTTAAATATCTCGGGCTATCACATACTTACTAACGTCACTTTTTTATAACACTAGTCACTTTTTATAACGAAAAGGCCATTTTAGTCACTTTAATTCTTCGCATTTTCTATTTTATATAGAAAATAAGAAAATCTAATGAATCTATGGTAAGAAAATTCTATTCAGTATCAGACTTCATTCTCTTTCTTTATTCATCTCTTTTTTACTCTAAAAACAAACTAAATTAATATGACCGAATAAGCAAATTCAAATAATTTTGGTAGACAGTTAATTCTTTTCGGTTAAATTTTTTATTATTTAGTTAGAAAATTCATTATGTTATTGAAAATTCCATTATTTTGTTGAAAAGTTATGTTTTTGTTAAAAATTCAACTGTTTTGTTGAACATTCATCTGTATGGATAAAAAATTAATCCTTTTTGTCGGTGTTTTGATCATTTTATTGCAAATTCAACTTGTTGGTTAAAAATTCAACCTTTTTTTATTAAAATTCGTCTCTCTTGCTTGAGAGTGCAACTATTTGATTCTTAATGCAATTGTTGAGGTAAAAAAATTTTTTTTTGTAAAAATTGATCTTTTTAGGCTTAAAAGACACATTATTTCTAAAACATTCTACTTTTTAGCTTGAATAATGAACATTGTTGTTCAAAATTCACTATTAGGTTGACAATGAAATTATTTTTGGTTAAAGTTTAATATTTTTTGTAGGTTGAAAATTCAACTTTTTGCTTAACTATTTAATTATATTGTTGAAACATAATTATTTTGAGAATGCGTTTTCTGGATAGAAAATTTATCTTTCTTCGTTGAAAAATAAATTTTTTGTTGAAAGTTCAACTGTTTTTAAAAAAGTAGTCTTTTTGTCTTGAAAATTAAACTTTTTGATTGAAAATACAGTTGTTTTTTTTGCTCGATTTTTTTTTTAATTCAGCTATTTGGTTTAAAATCCATCTGTGTTGGTTGAAAATTAACTTTTTTGTTAAAAGTTCGTATCTTTACCGGTAAAATAAACTGAAAGAAAATTAAGCTTGGTAAATAACTGTTTTATTATGACACATTTTCAACATTTTTTAAACAGACTTTCATCTAATCTTGTACATACAAACCGATAAATTAAATGTGTAGTTGATTCAATTTGTTTGTAGCAAGTGTTTCTATCGATATTACAGGCCTCTTTTTGTGTGATTAGTAGTCATTTTTCAGCTTACTTTAGTCACTTTTTCCACATTTTTCAAATACATTAGTCTGTGACAGCCATGAAAATATCTATTTTTAATTTGAATAAACTTTTAGTCTAATACAGTTCTCTCGGTAAATTTGGAAGAGGGAACAGTGCACAATCTTCAGCTATCTTCATTCATGGATGTAGCAAGTGACAAAATATCTCATGCGTTTGGAAATAAAGGAAGCACCTGGAAATTTTTATCTGATTTTATAACTTCCCATGATCGGCTAATTTTATTCACTCCCAATAGTGACCGTATAGAAGTTGTCGACTTGAGTACAATGGCTGCTTACACAATGATGATGCCTTTTGAAATAGAATCAATTTTGCCTGCGTCTGAGGAAAAGTGGTTAATACAGAGTAACACGAGAAAGAAATACGTATTTGTCAAATCTTTGTCCGCGAATCCATGTCCCAATATCTTGAAAGAAATAGGGGAAGTAGATTCTAATGCTGCCAAACTAGGATCTTTTCTATCATCTGGCAGATCAAGTCTGAAAGGAGATATTCTTAGCAGTGCTTTGGAACAGAAGATCGAGTCTCCGAATAGACTTTTAGCAACTGAGAATACTTTCGCAACAATTGTTGTTGGATTTCCTGAATTGGATAGTTTGAATGAGGTTTTCGTTTGGCCGAGGAAACAAGCAAGGAGAGCTTCTGGTTCACCGATAATAACACAACATGGACAAGTTGTTCAAACCATTTCTGCGAGTGAGGTTCCAAAGGAAGTATTTTCAGATGATAAAAAGCCGGTGGAAGCTTCTGCTTATTTTGAAATTGTTGATACTGTTAGGCATAAAGCGAGATACCTTCCTATACCTGAGTGAGTTACTTATTATAGAAAATCTAATTGATTATTATTTTATCCACTTTCTTCATGACGATGTTTTTTTTAGACCGGTGAATGTATCTACTGTAACGCAGTGGCTGTACACTCATGGTCTTCCAATTTACTCGGCAGTAACTTCCAACGAAGATCTGGTGACAGTCGATGCTGGTGGATGTGTTCGATTATGGGAAACTTCCATAATAAATATTGAAAAATCGCTGGGAGAGTGGCGAAAAATGGTGGGATCAGATGGAGAACGGTTACAAATGACCAAAGAGAGGTACTCGGGATTGGATGTCAGTAGCCCGAAACACGGAAAAATTGATGAGAAAAATGAGCCGCATGTCGGTGGCAACACTTGGGCCGGTGGCACTGGCGGTAAGAATTGTAGCTTTATCAGGGAATCTACCCTATCTGGAAAACTTGGAATTCTCAGGAAATTTTTATATGCCTGGAAGAACCTGGACATTCCAGGGAATTTTTTCGAGAGCGTGTATATTATTTTTTTAATTGACTAATTGAATAGCAGTGGTTCTTCATTTTTAAAGTATTTTTTTGTTGAATTAAACTGTTTTTAAATAAAAGTTAAAATCTTTTTTGGTTCAAATATCAACTGCTATTATTCCATCTACAGATTCATAGTTTAGTTGCAAGGTAATTCTTTTAACTTAAACTTTACCTATTCCATTTTTTACTATCAATTTATCTTTTTTAGTTCAAAATTCTACTATTCGTTTAAAAATGTCTGCTGTTTAGCTCAAATTCAATTAATTTTTTTTCATTCGAAAATTTAACTACGTTGTTAAAAATTCATGTATTTTGTTGAAAAATCGTATTTTTTGTAGAAAATGAATCTTTTTGGTTGATAATTCAACTATTTGTTCAAAAAATAATCTATCTTTTTGATAATGCTATATTTTTACTTGAAAAGTTAGGAATTCGAAGTGATTTAAATTGAACTTATTATATTACCGACATTAAATTTACCTAAATATGCACTGAACTTAAGTATAAGAATATAAATTAAAATTTATTTGAATTATTATTCAAATTCATTGACTTTAAAGGAAAATTAAAAAAGGTTTAATTATTTTATTTGTATTATTAAATTATTTAATTAATCGATAATGCTAATACATCTAAGAATGTCATTTTTGTCTAGAATTTGAATAGACACCCCATGTATTTAAATAATTATATTTCCTGGATGTTTGAAGCTTTACTTTCTCTTTCTATATTCTCATTGCTTTTGTATTTTCAGGTAGAGACACTGCTGGGCTGGGTGGAAAAGGAGGTCCATATCGTTTAGATGCAGGACATACGGTTCATCAGCTGAGTGACGAGGAGAAAAACTCGGTTCCAGATCACGTTAAAAAAGCAGCTCGAGAAATGGGACAGAAAGTTTTTAAACAGCGATTGAAGGATATTCGAATGAGCGAATACGATCATAAAGTCTATAGTCAATTCAGTGATCCTGTTCGTAAACAGGTTCAGGCCCTCAGAGTCATCTTGGGTGAGTTTTATAATAAACTTTGCCTCTCGAACTTTTCCACTCTCGATCATGCCGATAAGATTTTTTTTCCGAAAGATATGGCAATTTCAATTTTTGCAAAACCTCTACCACATCTTAAAAAAAAATTACCCCCAAATTTGCAGGACTGTGTTATCAATTGCGAATCTTTAATATTGCAGAACTTTAAATTGCAAATCTTTAAAATCAAAGAGGTTTAAAATCTGACAATTTGCAATAAGAAACTAGGCACATTTTATGTTTTACAATAAAAAATTCGTTAATTTTTATGATTAACATTCAAAATTTCTTCAATTCAGAAGACTTAGAGTGATTGTTCTGCCGGTACCGCAATAAAGTTCTCTACCGTAACATAACGTTATTGTGCATTATTAAATTTTTATGATATTCTTTATTACATTTTTATTACATTATTATATTATTATTGTTATTGTACATAAGATTATTTCTGCGATCAGTCACAGGGCTGCCTTCAACAATATTTCTGAGAACAGCCTTGCCGTCCCCACGAGACCTTGGAAAGGGGATGGGGTTCGACCAAAACTATTTTTGTAACCTCTCAAAGGGGTTCCTTCCCGTCCGCACGGGACTTTGAAAGGGGTAGGGAACCCCCTTATAACAAAATACTTTTTAAATCATATAACCGTACTCTAACATGTCTGACAGTCCCTTCGGTATGCTACAAATGTGTTTTTTATCGGCAGAAATCTGTTTTGCCGATACCGACAGTCTATCCACTCTGATTGTAAATCTTCAAAATTAAAGATTTTTAAATTGCAAATCGCAAGAAAATGAAGAATTTCCAATTTGAAACCTTCAAAATTGAACTAGCAAAAAACAAATTTATTAATTACATACCTTTAAACTATAAATGTTGATAATGGAATATTTTATAATTCTTTATTTTGAAAATTTAAGAATTTTCATTTGTAACTCTTCAAAATTGCAGTACTTTAAATGGTACATATATAAAATTTAAGATTTTTTAATTTTGACACTTTAAATTTAAAGTTTCTCTGTAATTTTGATAATCCACATATGAAATTTTTTCAATTTGGAAGATTTAGAATTGGAAACTTGACTTAACGTCAAAAATTATCAAAATTGAAAAATGATCATTTATGCATTTCTTAAATTAAAGAATTTTTTATTTTAAATCTTCAATATTGCCAAGCTTTAACTTGTAAATCTTAAAAATTAGAGTTTTTAATTTTTACATTTTTCAATCAAAACTTAAACAAATTTTAAGTTTTACGGTTAAAAATTCCGTAATTTTTATGATTTACATTCGAAATTTCTTCAATTCAGAAGATTTAGTATTGAAAATTTCATATTTATCCAAAACCATTATAAAAACTTAAGAAGTTTTGGTAAGTCTTTAAAATCAAAGATTTTTTAATTTTAAATTTTCAAAGTAGAAGATTTTTAAATTGCAAATTGTAAAAAATGAAGATTTTTCAAATTTAAACCTTCAAAATTGAATTATCGAAATTTTTTTCTAAATTAAAAACTTCTAGAATATAAATCTTAAAAATGGAATATTTTTAAAATTTATTTTTAATTTAAAAATTTGCAATTGTAACTCTTCAAATTGCAGAACTTTAAATTGTAAATATTTAAAATTTAGGAGTTTTTAATTTTCACAATTTACTTTTGTTTATTTTACGTTTGTTTTGTGCTTTTTAGGACCTGCACTAGAAATTTCTTCAATTTGGAAGATTTAGAATGGAAAACTTGATTTTTAATTTTCAAAATCGTCAAAATTTAAGAATTCATATTGATATATTTCTAAAATTAAAGAATTTTCAATTCTGAATCTTCCATATTGTAGAACTTCAAATTTTGTAAAGTTAAGTGTTTTTAATTTTGACACTTCACAACTAAAAATTATGCAAATTTTAAGTTTTACATGAAAAATTTTGGCAATTTTCATAATTTACAATGACCATTTTTTTCAAATTGAAAGATTTAGAATTAAAAACTAGCCTTTTGATTTCCAAAAACGTTATATTTTAGGAATTTTCATTTATAAATTTTTCAAATTTTAAACATTTAAACTATTTTATTCTAAATTATGCGCATTTTAAAAATGACGGATCTTCTATTGCAAATCTGTGTTGTTTGTGTTGTTTTTAAATGTTTTTAATTTATAAATATTAAAAACTAAACAAGCTAGAGAATTATTATTAAAATTTTTTTTTAACTGATTATTTTGTAAAATGGAAAGCATTAGTAAGTTTTAACTTGACAGAATATCTTTTAAGAACGTCTTATTACGATATAAAATCCCACATTAACTTACTTTTTTCCCCTTCGCTTTTAATTCCTGCTAGGATAAAGCCTTAGATTAAAATGAAACTTATAGATTATTTAAACAAAATTAAAATTAAAATTCTATGAAAGCCGATGTAACTGTGTTATTATTTATTTTAATTTACGATTATTAATTATATTTCACAGTACTTTAAATTTAATCATATATTTTAGTTCACGTCTTCTTGATAAATTGCAGGTAGTCTTCAAGCAAAGAGTTCTGAGCGCCAGTGGTGGAGACATCAAACTTCTGGTGAACTGGACGATACAAAACTGATTGAAGGATTAACAGGAGAGAAAAATATATATCGAAGAAGATCTGAAAAGGAACCAGAGATCGGTGCTCCTCAACTGAAACCCAAGAGATTGAAGTTGGTCGTCGATGTATCCGGAAGCATGTACCGATTCAACGGTCATGATGGCAGATTGGATCGAGAAATGGAAGCATGCGTGATGGTTATGGAAGCATTCAATGGATACGAAGACAAATTAAAATATGACATTGTTGGACATTCGGGCGAAGATCATCACATTGCTTTTGTGGATAACACTCAACCACCAATGGATAATAAGCGAAGATTGGAAGTTATTAAGGTCAATATAATTTTCTCTTATATCATGTTTGATTAGCACGTTAAACTTTGTTATTAATTAGAAATAATTAAATCTTTCAGACTATGCATGCCCACTCGCAATTTTGTATGTCTGGGGATTACACGCTTGAAGCTACTCAACACGCGATTTCTAGTTTAGCAAAGGAAGACTCTGATGAGTCAATCGTTGTAGTGCTTTCAGATGCAAATCTGGAACGTTACGGGATTCCTCCTGAAAGATTTGCCGCAGTTCTTACGTCGAATCCGAACGTCAACGCTTATGCGATTTTTATTGGATCGCTCGGAAAGCAAGCCGAAAGGTAAAATGATAACAACTTTTTTTATTACTAGGACTGGAATACCGGGAAATGACAGCGAATGTATTTTTTGACCGGGAATTGTTTAGTTTACAATGCGTCATTCTAAAATCTTTTACTTTAAAAATTTGTAATTTTTAATCTTCAGTTTCAAGCGTATCTTTTGTATTTAAAGAATTTTGAAATAGAGATTTGAAGACTTACAAAGAGATGATTAGAGTTGGCATAGCATTATTTGCTAATGGCAAACCATTTACGAAAAAATCAACTTTTAAAAAAACTTTACGGATTGAAATGGTTTTTATTATTATTAAATTCTTATGTAAAATTACATAAATATAACAGTTTTAGTTGAAAACTCAATTTTCCATTTTCTTACATTTTTACATGTTCGAAATTCAGGAAAAAGAGAATTTTGTATTAAAAAGAAGGACAAAAATGTTATATTTACATAATTTTTGGTCAGAATTGATTAAGCATTTGAATCCATTCAAAATATCGGGAAAAGGTAGATTTTTTCATAAACGGGTAGACATTAGAAAATCATGTTTTGACAAATTAGTGGTCATTAAATTGACTCTCAGATAGGAAATATGCGAGATTAAAAAAAAAAAACTATGATAATCTCTTCGTTAAACAATTAAAATCTAAAAGCTTTAAAATTGAAAATGTTTTATAAAAAAAATTTTTAAGTTGATGACCTGAAAAATAAATTATTTGATGATTTTTAAAATTGAACTGTGTACAAGACAATTCTGAATTTGTTGAAAATTAAACTATTAACAGATTTTAATGTAACAAATTAAACTGTTTCAATTTAAACATTCAGGTCTAAAAGATTCCACTTTTAACCAATTCAATTTGAAATGTTGTAATTGTAACAAAGAAATTATGTTAGTTTTTAAATTTATTTGACTGTTCATTTAAAACGATCAATTATAAATCAGGTAATAATTGATTAATAATAAAAATGTACAATTTGAAACTGAATTGTTTGAAACAGCCTTTAATTGTTAAAATTGCAAAGTGTTAATTTAAACTTTTAACGTATTTAAAAATGGTTGGATTAAAAAAATTCAAATGTTCAGTTTTAATAATACTTTAAATGAAGAAATTGCAGCTATAAGAATTCGAATTTTTTAATTTCAATAGCCGTGAAATATGTTTTCCAATCGGGAAAAAATTGGGAACTGACCCGGAAGTTTTTCTTTGATTAATACGGCCAACCTGAAAATATTAAGAATTCAATTTTAATCTTATATTTTTTCAGATTGATGAAAAAGATGCCATCTGGGAAAGCATTTGTTTGTATGGACCTCAAAAATATTCCTAGGATTCTACAGCAAATTTTTACTGCTTCTGTTCTGAGCACTTGTAAATCTAATTAAATTTATTATAATGCTTAGTGTTTTTACTAACTATTATATAACTAATAAACTAATTATACACGTCACACATTATGTATTATATGCAATTACGGAGGATATTGAGTTATTTTAATAAAATTGTACATTTTTATTTGTCTTCAATGTTTTTTATTTTCCACGTTTTACGTACTATATCAATATAACAGGAAATTTAATAAAATATAATATTGACTTTTTTTACAATTGATTGCTTGTTGGGAAAGAAATCCTTTTTGTTCAATTTCAACAAGAAAATAGATTTTCTTCATATTTTGCAAAACTCTAGTTCCGTTGCTTTTTTCAGTCCATTGGCGGGAATTTTCTGTCGAATGTGGCGACCTCTTCGTGACTGTGCGCACAACTATGTTTTTCTTGTTATAAAATCGATCGAATCTTCGTCACGATATTTTCCAATTTTATGTCAACGTTAATAGTTAACAAACTAATAAGTGATACATTTCTTCGGAATTACTTTTTATACGCTGAGAAATGGAATAAAGAATTTGGTGATTATTATTTTATTTGCATAGAACTAAACTTTTGAGACGTTTAATGCGTGAAACTGTCATTCTAACCAACAAAAATTTGACACCAACTTTCCAAAAATACGTTATAACTGGTTATAATGTATAAATAATCAATTAGATAAACGTGGTTGATGTATTCTATAATGTAAATTTTATGTTAAAGTAAAAATCAATCGAATTGTCAAGCTTTATCAATAATTACTCTCAAGCCAAATGTATTTTTTTATGTAAACAGTGTAAACAAAAACAAACAATATAAAGCAAGGTATGTATAATTTTAGAAACAGAAAAATCTGATAATTTTATTATAATATGTGCTGTATAAAATCATAAACTTAACCTCTCGATTTCGATCTACAATTTCTCTTATATTCCTCGATTTAATTTGCAGTATAAAGAAGCAGAATGTCTGAAAATAGATTAAACTTGGAAGAAGAAGTTTCGTCTCCAGATCTCTTTTCTGATTCGGATCCTGGATTGAGTGTTTCCAATATTTTAACTTCAGACGAAGAGCCAGTTTTTAATGAACCAGAACCGAGTAATGTCTTGCCAGAATGGAGAGGAGTCAGTCTAGAAGAAATTTACAAAGGTCGTGGACCATTTGATTTTCAAGAATTACCCCAAATTCATTCCTCGGCAACACATACTGTGTTATTTGCTGTAAGTTGATTATTTTTTCTTAAATGCAATAAGATTATGTTTTTACAGATTTTTCAAAATTTACGAAGCAGAGATATTATTCTTTAATTCCGTCATTAAGTTCGGTTCTTAGACAACTCTACAATTATTCTACAATTAATAATTTTTGTTTTCACTTAGGGAGTGTTTATTAATTACGCAAGGATTTTTTAAATGTTAGATTCCCCCTCCCCTCAATTGTAAGGATTTTTGTGACCCTCCTTCTCATGTAAGATTCTATATTTCTGACTCAATATATCAAGAATATATTAATTTATTTTACTGTAACCAAAATTTACAAAGATTTCATGGGATTAAAGATTCTGGATCTTCACGGAAAAGCTCGACTTTTGTCTGGAAATTACCTGCATTTATCACTATAATTTACAAGGATTTTCGCAGATTTAGAAATATTTCAAAAGGAGTCACTGAAGTTGAAAAGATTTAAAGAGATACCGAAATGTTTTAACGAATTTTGAAGGAATTCAATTAGATTTCACGGGATTTCAAAATATTTAAAAGTGTTTTCACGGAATTCGGAATATTTCAGAAGAAATCGTGGAATATTTAAGGATTCCAAGAGATGTTTCAAAGTATTTTAATGAATTTTCGAGTATTTGAATAAGATTTTGAATATTTAAAGGATTTTGAAGGAACTTTCAAAGATTTAAACGATTTCACGTGATTTAAAACATCTTAAGAAATTCCAAAATATTCCAAAGTATATCCACGGATTTTAGTTGATTTTAAAAGATTTAACAGAATTTAAAAGTATTTTTAATGGTTTTTACAAGATTTTAATGAATTTAAATATATTTTTAGAGATTTGAAGAGATTCGCAAGGATTTCAATGAATTTTAAAGGGATTTAACAAATTTTAATGATCTTGTAGTATTTCACGGAATTTCAAGACTTTTCAGAATTCTAACGGGGTTCTGACAATGTAAGGGAAATTAAAGGGATTTTAATCAGATTCGCAAATATTTCAAGGGAATTTAAACAATGTTAAGGAATTTTAACGGATTTCAAGATCCGCGTTTTATAAAGGATTTGAAGGGATTTATGTGGCTCCTAAGAGGTATTTCAACAATTTTAATAGAATCTCGAAGAATTTAAAGGGATTTCCAACCGTTTTAAAGGGCTTCCATAAATTAAAAGTTTTTAAGGTATTTAAAAAATTTTCAAAAGAATTTACTGGATTTCAAGGTATTTTATATCTTAAACAAGTAATCAGAAAGAGGAAACTTACGTAAGAAATGCTTTGGACTCCACCCTATCCTTTAAGTAATTATTCGTAAGATATTCCGTACCCGCTCCCCCTAAAAATCCGTTTATAATAAATGGATGCTCCCTTACTTTTAGCTACCTCTTTCGGATCGTGGTCCTCCAAAACTTTATCCGCCACATCCTGTCGACAAATGGAGTCCAGGATACGTTCGAATGCCACATTCTCATCACAGTCTCTATCCCATAGAAAAGGTACACCTTATTCAACAAAATTTCAGACAAAGTAATCATCTTTAAAGTCTAATATTTAACTCTACATATGCTATTTGCTTACAGGAAGGTAAAAACAAAGAACTGCGACGTCGCTGGGAAATAATCCAAGAAGCGCTTTTACAAACTTTTACATCCAGCTTCCAATTGGAGGCTGCTATTTTTTCTTACAATCACAAATACGCTCAGCGATGGGATTTTTCAGCCTTGCATCATTTTTTCTCCGAGGTAAAGTCCTATATATATCTAATTATTTATTTGATTCATATGAAGTATTAATGTTTTTAGTATATTTCCAAGTAATATTTTTTTCTAAATAGGTGGTAGACGAAGACGAAGCGGAAATGTTTTTTAAAATATTGCTACCAAAAATAGTACAACTGGCTCTTCAACTTCCGACCCTCATAACTGGAGCAATTCCTCTATTAACTCGACATTCAAATGCATCGATTAGTTTGAGTCAGTTGCAAGTTGCATCTTTGCTGGCGAATGCTTTTCTCTGCACTTTTCCAAGGCGAAACTCGATGAATCCACAATCGGAATATGGAAATTATCCGTACATCAATTTCAACAAGTAAGCAATTTTAAAATTTTGTATGGGTGAAAATCAAAAAGTTGAGAATATAATGCCCATGGAATATTGTAAGCTTGTTTAGTTGTAACCTTGTGTTCGGAGGCATACTTTTCTCAATTACAGGGTTTTATTAAGTCGATTTTATCTTACAGTACTATATATCAAAATTATGTTTACTTTAATCGATATCAAAGTAAAGTCGATTAAATATAAGTAAATTTCGTCCGGTAACGTGTTCCTTACCATATTTTTTTACATTTATGGCGATATATCTTCTAAATAACAGCTCGAAATAATATTATTAATAAACGTATAACTTCGACTCTTTATACTGTCTAGAAACTAAACAGTTTTTCATTAATTTTATCATTTAAAAGTTTAACTTTACCACTTAAGTTAATTAACAATTGAAGATTATTAAATGTACTTCACAATGTTCCGATGATTTTCATTTTACGTATCAAAATAAATTTTAATAAATATTTCGTCCGGTGAAGATAAAAACTTTTTAAACTAATTTGATAGCATAAGAGTTTAATTTTTCTATTTAAATTGAATAATAATTGAAGATTATTGAATCAAGACGCTGAATTTATATTTATTTGACAAAAATAACGCAATTAGAAGCCCGAGGAAGATCGTAACACAAAAGTTATTTTCAACAATTTAAAATAAATTAAAAGTAATATATTAGGTTCATTACAATATTTTGCAATATGAAAATTGTTTCAAAACCAAATTGTTTAACCCGTAGATATCCGGTTGGACTCCTTCCTTATATAAGCAAACATTTTTCAAAAATATTGGAAAGAAGTTGGAGTTTTCTCAAAATTCTTCATTTATGTTTTCAAAATTGGAAGGAAAAAATTAAGATAATATTCTGTAAAAACCCACGTTTTTAATTCTTTCTAATATTTTTTTAAGTTTCTGCTTGTATACAGAAGTTTTTTTTTAATTCTCCTGGCCTGAAAAGTTGTGTAGTCCACGTAAAAGCTACACGGCGTTTTCTTATGAAAAACAAAAAATTAGCAAAAAATATAAGTGTGATTTTTCGTTGTTATGAAAACCAAATTTTTATATTTCTAATGAAATCGCTGCCATTTTCTTAATTTTGAACTTTTTAGAAACTTTCCGGTGGACTTCAAAAGAGGCTAGAAAAACTTACGAGAATTCGAGAAAATAGTTTGGAATATCTAAATAAGGTCAAAAACTATAGAAATGTACAAAATTGGGATTTTAAAAAATATATAAGTCAAATGTATGTACCCGTAACAAAAAAATTTGTCTGCAATCGATAAAAAATTGTTGTCACATATTTTTTCCGAGAAAACAACATTGTTCTTCGCTGAGAGATTCTGCGACTTGAAATGTAGAATTTACCTGATTTGAAATGGATTCAGCTCTATTCAATTCAAAATCGATCAATTCGGACTTTTTGATTTTCACCCGTATATATATTTAATAAAAATTAGTGTCAGTAGGATTCAATTTTCAGACTTTTCTCAGCGTTCAGGGACAACCGGCCCGATAAGTGCAACTCTATAATGGAGAAATTAAAGTGCATTTTCCATTACTTCCGAAGAGTCACAGCAAAAAGTTGGTAACCGAAGAAGTAAAAATAGAAAAATAGGATTCATGAAGTTTAATTTTAAATGTATCTTGTATTTTTAACTTTCTTTTTCAGCGCCTGAAGGTACGATAACTATTCAAAGGCGGTATATTCCAAAGGCAGACTGTCCAAGGTGGGATCAACAGTCTCAAAAGTTGCCTTCGCTGCACATAACGAGCAAAGGTACGATTGAAACTGAAGGAGCAGGTCTTCTACAGGTCGATTTTGCGAACATGTAAGTTTTGAGATCGTTGATTTTTTTCATTTTACATCGTAAAATACACGTGTTTTAAACAATTGCATGGACCTAAGGAAAAATCCTAAGCATAAGAATTCCTTCCAAAACTCATTGTGAATTATTCAGAATTGAATACAAAAAACAAGATAAAATTTCAACATCAAATTTCTAATGGATAAAAATATGACAGTAGTACTCAATGGTACATAGCAAAATTATACACATATTTTATATGTGGCATCTTCGTTAGAATACCTGTTTTGTATACGTAACGAGGGTGTCATTTTTTATAACCCAGTTTATGTACCTTACGACAAATTTATTTTTGATTATCTAATTTGGAATTGTAAGTCTTTTTTATGCTACATATATTAATAACATTATTCATAAGAAAGTATATTTAATTTCAGTCTGAAATAAAACTTTTAAAATAGGGACACTAAACTCATGATCCGTTTAAATCTATAAGCTTTTCTTAATAATACATCAAAATTTCTTTTAATTGTGGCAAAATAATTGTAACCTCAATTTCTTGAAAGAAATTTTGTAATTAAAATTTTAAGGAAAGAATATTTTAAATATTAGCAATAAAGAAAGTAAAGATAAAATTAGAGCAGAAGAAGAGAAGAAAATACAAAACGACTTTGAAGGAAGCAAAAAACTACTTTATAAATCAATGAAGAGAATTCAAGGTACAGAATTTGTCAAGATGAGAAATAGCAAAGGGGAAATGCAATATGTGGCAGGCGGTGTTAGAGACGCTTCCAGAGACCATTTTAGGGGACACACCGGAGATGAAGATATAGAAACCACAAATGCGATGTAGAACACAATGCGTTAGAAAACTCGATTGAGAAAGTTTGCGTCACTGAGGTACGTGGGTTAGCGTTCGCAGATGATAAAGTTGTCATGGCAGAATCCATCGAAGACTTGCAAAGAATGTTGAATAAATTGAATGCAAGCATGAAGAGTATGGGTCTAAAAATTAACGTAAATAAAACAAGAACTATGGTGTTCGAAGGAAAGAGTGAGAAAACAATATGCAACATTTTAATTAATGATGAGAGAATTGAAAAGTTAGATAGACGCATAAACGAAGGTAAGAAGGTTATTGCTACAGCAGGCCCCCTTATCAGAAGTAAAAATATATCAAATAAGGCTAAATTGGCAATACATAATTCAATATGTGTACCGACTGTACTATACGGCAGCAAGAATGGATCTATCAAGAAAAAGATAAAGAGTAAAATTAACGCGATTGACATGAGATTCTTGCGCATAATGTTCAGTAGAGTGAATGACTCCTGAAACAAAAGACCTTGGATACTAACGGACCCAAGTGGGGAACCTAAAATGACGACTTTGTGAGGGTCTTCACTTGGGGTGATAGCTAGAGAGATTGATCAGCAACCTAGGTCGGAGCAGTGTCATACTACTCCCTTCCTCACCGAGTGAGTCACGCCTACCCCGAAAGAGAAACGGTTTAATGGTATAATAATAATAATAATAATAATAATAATATACAGGGTGTCCAGTGACCTTCAAAATATTTCAAGGATTTCAAATATTTTGAAAAAGTGTACAGTACACCAGTTGTCAAAGATTATGAAACATTTCAAAGATATTAAATGACTTTAAAATGTTTCAGAAGATTTCCAAATATTTCACAAATATTTTGAAGAATTCATAAATATTTCAGAAGATTTAAAGGATTTCCAAGATTTCAAACAATTACAAAAGTTGTCAATAAATTTCAGATTTCAAAATATTTCAGTGATTGCAAACGAATACAGAAGATTTCACAAATATTTGAAAGATTTCAAATTCAAAAATTCAGAAATGGATAAAAAATACTAGATTTTAAAGGTTTCAAAATATTTGAAAGATTGTACTAAGATTTCGAATATTTCACAAATATTTCAAAACGTTTCACAAAGATTTCAACGATTTCAAAGATTTTGCCAAAACTTTAAAATATTTCAAATATTTCATAAAAAATTCATAAAGATTTTTAATCTTTCAGCAGATTTCAAGGATTTTAAAGGTCTTATAAGATTTTAGAACATTTCGAAGATTTGCAATTATTACAAATTTTGGAAGATTTCAAAGTATTATACAGTGATTTCAAATATTTTAATGATTTTAAAAGATTTCAAGAATTTTAAAGATTTCAAAACGCAAAAATACAAAACATTTCCAAGATTTTAAACGAGTTCACATTTGTTTAGAAAATTTCAAAATATGTCACCAAAGTTTCAAATATTCCAGTGATTTAACATAAATACAAGCATCTAGGAAATATTCCTGAAGTGTTTCAAAGAATTTATAAGGATTTCAAAATATTTCAAGAATGACCATTTTTTAAAGATTTCAAAGACTTCAAACGAACACAAAAGTTTTCACAAACAAATTTTGAAGAAAAATTTCACAAATATTTAAAAGATTTCATAAAGACTGCAAAAAATGTTGCAAAGTTTTCAAAGAGTTCAAGGATTTCGTAAAATGTAACAGATTTCTAAAGGTTTGACAGAAATTTCACAAAGATTTTAAACATTTCAAAATATTTCAACGAATTCACAAAGATTTCAACAAACTTACAAAAATGTCAAAAGATTAAAAAAATTTCACGAAAATTAAAAAAATGCAAGGATTTCAATGACTTTATACAGTTTAAACAATGTTCCCAAAGATTTCACAAAGACGACTTACGTTTGCAAAACATTCAAAATTTGTTTATTTATGATTATACTGTTTTTTAGAAATTTTTTACCAATAAGAAAATGAAATCCTGATACATTTTTGGATTTTTTCTTTTCCTATTTGGAAAATGTAATAATCTAAATTAATTGGTTCAGAATCAACCACAAATTACTTTTTTATCAGGTATGTTGGTGGCGGAGTTCTTGGCTGGGGTTGTGTTCAAGAAGAAATTCGATTCGTCATCTGCCCTGAGTTGTTGGTAACTATGCTAGTCGCAGAAGTTCTTGACGATACTGAAGCGCTCGTTATTAGTGGAGTTGAACGATTTAGTAAATATGAAGGCTACAGCAACTCTTTCAAATGGGCTGGAGATTTTATCGATGAGACGCCGCAAGATCACAGTGGAAGGCGAAAAACTTCGGTTGTAGCAATTGATGCCTTGTCCTTCAAGCAGCCAAGTACTCAGTTCAAGATGAGTAACGTGATTCGAGAACTTAACAAGGTAAGAATATTAAAAACGAAAGAAGGATTGCTACCAGACCTGAAAGACTTGGAAAAGACATGACATTGTGAAAAGGCAGGGAAACTTTAGAAAAGTAATAGAATTATGTAAAAGTTACTGGAATTGTTTTAGGCGCACCTAGTTCAAATTCTTAACAATTACTAATAACAATTTTCGTAGAACATTAACGTTTGGTTAAAAACTCATATGTTGTTTGGTTTTTTGTTGAAAATTTAACAATTTTGTTAAAAGGTCACGCTTTTTGGTAAAAAATTTGTCTATTTAGCAGAAAATTAACTTATTCATTAAATTCTTATTTTGGTGTTCGAAAGTGAACTGGAATCTTCTCTGGATAAAAAAGTACCTGTTTAAGGTTTTTTTTAATTTATCTGTTTTAAAAGAAATTTCATCTTTCTTTAATAAAAATTCACAAGATGGAAAGGAATTATTAAAATAATTATTTTTGTTAAATTGCATTAATTATTAGCTCACTTTAAGTGAAAAATGGACAAAAAGTTTGAAATTTCAACAACAAAAACTGAAAATTTCTACCATTATTCAAACAAAATATTATTTAAAAAAATAATCATTTGTTTTGAATATCATGTTTTTTAACTGGAATAATGTTTTTCCTCACTCAATTTGTAAAGTAAACAAAAAGTGGACACTTTCATATAAAATCGCAACTTTCTAGCATTATTGTAAGAAAAAAATAATAATAATAATAATAATAAACTATTTTAAGAGAAAATGGCTATTCAATAATAATAAATTATTTCTTTATCTATTTATCAGTAGAATGTAATTTTTTATGTATTAAAAACAGTTTGAACTCAAAGAAAGAGCAAAACAAAATAATTAACGCCAAAAACTCGCAAAATCCAATGTTTCACTTATGTAGATTTTTTTGATACTATAACACAAATTTATAGGGGTAAAACTCAAAAAGTAATTTTTAATTTGTATTCTATGGGTAACTGTAAAAAAGAAATATTGTGGGCCAACGGATGCACGTAATATTGATAATTCTAAATAAAGTTTACAAAAACGAATTTTTTTCTTATGGGACTGCATGTCCCATAAAATATTTAAAATGGTTGCGTAATCTTAGAAACTTTCTGAAATATTCTGAAATGCATGAAATCTTTTGGGGCCTTTTAAATCTTTTGAATTTACATACTTTTAAATCTAAAACGTTGTGAAATCTATTGACATCCTTCTGAAGTTACCAATATTTTTAAATATTTGAAATCTTTTGAAATCTTTGAAATCACTTTGAAGTCTTTCTGAAATCTTTAAAATATTGGCGACATCTTCTGAAATATGTTGTACACCTAAAAGTCGAGCGTTCAAACTCTCTATATGATTATAATTTTATATTAATATTCATGAGAAGTGTTAGAAATCCAATAATAGTTGAAAGCCCTGCACATTTACATTCATGAATAATTGTGTTAGACATTTTTGGTAAATTAGTCTGCGAGACTTCGGTAGTAACCCTAGAAAGGAGAATTTATAAAATTGACCAACTGTAACAGAATGAGGTAGTAATTGTATTTTTCTTTGCAGGCATATGTTGGATTTAGCTGCCACGATTCTCACAGAGAAGATTTGCCAGCTGTCGCTACTGGAAACTGGGGTTGTGGCGTTTTTCATGGCAATCCTCAGTTAAAAGTCTTACTACAATTAATGGCAGCATCGGTTGCCGGACGGTCAGTTGTTTATTTCACGTTTGGGGATGCCGAGCTGAGAGACAGTGTTTCCGAAATGTACTGGCATCTTGTCCAACAGAACGTAGACATTGGTAAGAATCTTCATCACCACTTTCTAAACGCTCTCATTTTGCTATTGACCTTTAACTTTGAAATGTTGAAATCATCTTCTTTTATGCCACAGGTCAGTTGTTTTCGTTACTCTCGCAGTATCAAGAATCAATGTCCAGGTCACATCGGGATTTTTATCGTTTCTTGTATAACAAGAGCAAAATGAAACCAATCATGGATTACTTCAGGGTAGTAAAACCGAGCCCTGAGTTAGCTCCGGAGACAAAGTCCTCGAAATCTTCTAAAACTCCAGAAAAAAGGAAATATGAAAGCAGTTTGAAGCAGACGGGAAGTTTGTCTGACGTAGTGCTGGCCAATTTGTTAGATTCTGACGACCAGGATCTTGAAGCTAAGTTGGAGGCAATAGAGAAGGAAGCTAGCAAAGTTTTGAAAGGAAAAACCAACGATTTAGGTCCAGAGAAAGACTTCAAGAGCAAAGAGAATGGGAGATCCAGGGAGTTTAATAAAATACCCAAACAAGAAACTTCTGCTGAAGACAAGCCTGTTGAAAATTATAAGAGTGAAAATAATTGCAAAAGTTTGTCTGAACATAATCACTTGAATGCATCACCCAATAAGAAATTATCTCTTTGGGATTTACCAGTGTACAAAGAATCGGCAAAATCAACAAAATCGACAAAATCGATTGAATCGAATAAAGATGTAAAACTCGAGGACACAAAATTGTCGGAACGAGATGAAGAGAACATTTCCGAAAATAAAATGACGGAACCAATTCTCATAAATGAGATTAAGGTAGAGTCGACACCGCAAAGTAAATTACCTACGATACAAAGTAAAAATTCGTCTTGTACGAAGAAGACTGCACAAAAAAAAATATCGGACTTTTTCTGATCAAATTTGTAAAAATTTGACAGTGACTATGCCGTTTTTGTAAATAAATGTATGATAATAATAAAGGCGCATATATCTTTGTAAATATATGAGAAATCACTTCAACCTTCGGATCGAATTTTGCACATCCCTAAGTTTTTGGCTATTGCAGAGATGAGGTGGGAGATTGCCGACCTGATGGAATAAGGGAATGTGAAAAAGCTGCACTGATAAATTACTCCCTCTTTTCCAGTCCAATTCCTTTTCCTAACCAAAATCTCGAAGCAAAATTATACATTTCGAAGCAATTACTTTACATAAACATAGCCAAATAGGTCACGCTTTATTTGCATAGAGAAAATTCTCTCCGGACCTAGGCTAATTGTTCCCCCTTCCTGGTGCAGTGGAGTGTAGGTAGAAAGAAGAAGAAATACACTCTGTTGGTGGGTGCTGTAAAAGTGCACCTTTACCATTGATTTACAATTGTACATTATTTATTATATGTGCAATTACATATCAAATCATCTGAAGAATTTCAACTATTGTCAGTAATTTTGATAAACATTCTAATATCCGTTCTTGAAGGTGTTCAAATAAAAACCCTAAAATAATTTTTAAAAAATCCAAAATTTCGGAGAAATTTAAAATTGAAAATTTTTGTGCTTTTTATCTTAAACTTCCGTAACTTTGGAATTTGTAATGATATTGAGGTAGGACGCAGTTTTGAAAAATATTTTTGAAACAAAAAAATTTCAAAAACTTCGATTTTTTAAAAACTAATTTTGAATCTAAATTTCTGAAAAAGAATAAATGCTTTTTATTTTCTTTATTTTTTTAAATATATAGCTTACATTGTCTTCAAAGAGATCTCCCTTAGTTTTCGAAAACTAATACAAAATGTAGGCCAAAATGATGCACACGATGTGAAAAACCATGTAAACAATGTACTAACAATATAAGCATATTATAATCCTATGTATGAACTTCAGAGTTCAGACTCTCGGACCATGGGCACACCATTGTTCGTCGATAGTTTGCATGGTTATAAGCACGAAGTACTTCGTGGTTATAAGCTATCTATATAAAAAAATAAAGAAAATAAAAAGTTTTTTGTTCAGAAATTCAATTTCAAAATTAGTTACGCAAGTTTGAGACAAAGAAGGACCAACATTTTCAACATTTTCGGTCCATCCGTTATACTTGCTTCCAAGGAGGGGAAATTAGGGGAAGTGTGGAGAGAAAAAGTATGAGTAGTAAGGGAAGGGCATATAGGGGTAGCGAAATGAAGGGAGGAGTGTAGGAAAAGTGAGGAGAGGGAAAGCGAGGAAAGGAGAAGTATGGGTAGTGAGGGGAGGGAAAGTATTGGTAGTGAGGGCAGAGCATATGGGGTAGGGGAAATGACGGGAAGGACATGAACTGAGGAGATGAAATATATTTTAAGTTTGGGGAAGTTAGGAAAGTAGCGGAAATATGAGAAGTGAGTGGAAGTAGGGGAAATTATTAGAAATGAGAGTAAGTATTATAGAGGGAAAGTGAAGGCTGGGTAAGAGAAGTAGGAAAAAGTGGTGAGTTATGTCGGGAATCAAGGAGAGGGGGAGTACGGGAAAGTACAAGAGGAAGAAGTAGGGGAAGTGAGGAGAGAAAAAGTAGGTGTAGGGGTGGTGGGGAAATATGGGCAAGGGGAGGAAGGGAAATGGGGAGGACTAGGGGGAAGTGATTGTTGGGTAGAGAGGGGGATGATATACCGCGAAGGGTGAAGCGAAAAGAGAAACAGTATTGTGGATTGTAGGGAGAGCATGGAGCGAGGTTTGAACAACATAATTAACGTCTTAATAATAGGCTACGAAATGCTTTTTTGTAGATGCTTATATTTTGGCCTATATACTTTGATTAATTATTACATTCTCATCCTAGAAGATATTAGATTTGTGTACAATTTGTTTTTTTTCTGTAGATTTTTAGTTTATTAGCACGAAAACTTTCGAAAGAATTGACAGATTGGATTGGCATTTGGTATATATATTCTTTTAGTATCCTAAACTAAAAATCAAGTTCGTTAGCCAGCCAATTTGGATAAAAACTCAAAAAATGAGCGCATGTTGACAATTTTTGAGACCTCTCATTCTGAATATTTGAAATTAATCTGTAAGGTTATACGTAGTACAAGACGAATATTTTCTCCAAGTGACTTTTTTCGACAAAACAAAAATTACTTGAATTATAGCATTTTAAAAATAAAAAAAAAAACGAAAATGAATATTTCAAGCTAAATAACACATGATATGAAAAAAGGCAAGAGGAGAAAAACGTTGCCTGTGAAAGCTCTACAAGATTATAATAACAACTTTTTGAATTTTGTCGAAAAATTGAAAATTCACATTTCTACGGCACAAACAATAATGAAAAATCAAAAATTCCATTTTTGGGTCAAAGTATGTTTCGTATGTTTTTATTTTGCAATTTAAATTCAAAGGGGTAATTTATGAACTTTGTCATTAATAACACGAATACACCAAACTTTCTCTTTCAGTAAAACGTGTCGAGGGTTCCCTTCAAATGGCCTTGGACTGATTTCGGGGGGATAGAAACGTAAACAGTGAGGGCCACCTGACTCGTTTCCAATTGGAATATATATATAAAGTCGCAACCGCTCTCGCCCTGCTCCCCAGAGAAACTGCGTGAGCTAGCGGTTCTAGTTAGGCCGAGAACGAGGTGACTGAAAGCGAGAGTTAGTGTACTTTCGTTTTTTAGATGATTCAAATTTAGGCATATTTTAAATGTTTAAAATTTTGAGCATGAAAAAGTTTAAATATTAGAATTCTTGTTACTTAATTTTTTTCAGTTTTTAATCAAGCTCGGATTCGTTTAATTTTAAATTCTCCGTTGTAGAAATGTTGTTTATTTTAAACCACCTATATAAAATTACTTTGTTGTAAACGCTTTTTAAAGATTTATTAAATTTTAAATGTTTATAATCAAATATTTTTCAATGTTGAATGCTTTAAAAATATAGCGCTATTTTTTTAGTAGAAAAATTGGTTTATAATGAATTTTAATGTTAAATTATAATTTTTTAATGTAATAATAATTTAAAATTCTAGAATTTCGAAAGCTTTGACTTTGAATGATTTAATTAATTTGTTTAATGTTCGATTTCAAATTGTCAAATTTTAATCGCTTTGAATGGAAAATTAAATTCAAAATAGGCGACGACTACGTGTACCGAAATTTCGGTACGAATAGCCTGAGAACGGAGTATTTGCATCGAAATTTCGGTACTAATTAATAGCCGCATTTTTTCGCTACACGTAAACAGAACCTTCCTTAAAGATGTAAATCAAACTAAATAATTTATGAAATTGATTAAAAAGGTCATGTTTCACAAGAATGGAGAATTTTATAATAATTAAGTATTAATTATTATGTTTTAGCAGAGAATATAATTTGTTTCGAGTATATAACCAGCGTGTTTCTAATTCTAATAAAAATGATGAAATGTTATAATTTCCGAATGCCTTTTTTATCATATTTATTACAATTTAAAAAAATAGTGATTCAAATACATATTTGTCATTTATCGACCATTAATGGATTCTACCATTTTTCATTTTTCTAAAACTTATTAATTGTTATAAATTTAAAGGTTTTCTATAGTATACATTATTTAATTTCTGGTTTTTGTAAAAACTATAATGAATGTTTCAAAGATTAGTTTAATTAATTTAACGAAAACTCAACTTTTTCAAAGGAATACAATGATTTATAATTTTTAATTTTGGTAAACAACTTGGTAAATCATAATGAAATTATACTATTATATATTCCAAGTGAATAAATTATTAATCTTTTGTGACAGCAAAAGCTACGAGTATCGACGTATCAGGCATTTTAAGTAGTGACGTCAACTTGCAAAATGGCCGCACACTGTGCGCAAAACATTGGCTTTAAATACGTGAGATGAAACTTTAATTTTTTTATCTTTATAAAAAATCATTTTTAACTACAAGTGTTTTTCGATACTGTTTTTTATTTGTTAAAAGTTTTTTAATTTAATAATAAAATCGATATGATTCTTATAAAGATTTTATTATTTAATTGAATAGTTTTTGAAAATGAAAAATAATATTAAAACATATTTGTCGTGAAAAGTAATTTTTTTTCGAAGATCGTAAAAAAGTAAGAGTTTTTTCTATTGTATTTGGCCCCAATGTTTGGCCCTCATTGTGTAGACATCTTGGATTTCCCCCACCCGGAAACATCGTGATCGACAGATGGCTCAAGATGGCTACTGTGCTGCTACCACTTGCTGTCACTGAAATATTCAGTCTTTGGCGAAAAATTAATTTTCCGAAAGAAAATGTAGGACTTTTCACCTTGCAGATCGTCAAAGGTAACATTCAAAAACTCTACAAACCTGTGTTATCCGTGTATCAAAGATATCGACGAAAATGTGGGCGGTTTCAAAGCAGAAAATAGTGTGACATTTGCGTGATAATTTTGACAGGAGGCGGACGTAAATATTGAATCTTTTACGACTAATAACGTCCGCACTGTACGAAACAATTGACGGGTACTTGATGATTTTAACGATATATTGCAATATAATTAGGGTAATTACTAATTCTGCTCATATTTGCAAAGTGTGCAATTTGATCATTTTGTAAGCATGTCAGTTTCTAACGCGTATTAATAAAATCCTCCGATTTTTTAAATCACACTTGCTTATCAGCACGGTGTATCGTAACATAATTCCTATATATGTAAATATATTATACCTTCTTTTTTATTCAATCTTTTTTATGCTCTTTATTGCGTGACATTTTTGTGTAATATCACGATGGTGCAGGATTTCCAGATGGTTTCTTTTTTTTTGCAAATCTTTAAAAATCATTTTTTTATTCGAAAATTCAATTAAATCCAAAACTTAATTGTATGAAAAGTTATCAGTCGAACCTTGCGATTTCCTTTTTAATTCAATAAATTTCAATTTATTGGCTCGCTTTTATTTATTTTTAAATTATTTTATAATAATAACAATTATTAGTATTATTGAAATATTAATTGTCGGTAATTGTTAAATGCTAACGTACATTTTTAGTAGTTGGAGACTCGGCTTTAAAATAAAGTGGACGTGTTTTTAAATTGGACCAATCTCATTTAAGTTGATTGCAATACATTGTACCTCACTTTTTCGTGTTATCTATTATCACACACCGAAAGTAGAACATTAAACTTGTTTAACCTGAACGAGTAGCTACTTTGCATGCTTAAATAATGAGCCACTATTATACCGACTGTCTTCTGGTGGAAAAAAAACAATAGTTATCACATCAGTCCTTCAATATCTTCAATGTGAAAGATTATTTTTTACGTGACAAATTAAAAATATCAATAGAGCGAGACCATAAGAACGTATCAACTGGAAATAATAATTAGAATCCTGAATCACATTAAGAGTTTTCGAAAATGTGATATTTTTTATTAATCGTGATAAGAAGACTGAATATTTGTACTTAAAAATTGTAATAAATGTGGTAAAAAATTATTTGTACATTACAATACTTAAAAAAAAGTAATAATTAAGAACAATGTTTTTACTTTAAACAAATTGTATTCTTTAAGAGATATAAGAATTAATATTCAATTATTATGAAATTCTACTTTCTTGTGCAACACCTTTTAAATTTGAACTCTTTCATAATTTTTTGAATGATTTTGTAAATAAGGATTTTTCAACATAAACTTTATGTAAGTCCCCCCCCCCCCTCCTCTCCTAGCTTACGTAATGTTTACCGATTAAATTTTTTATGTCACGTTATTTAGGGGTCATCCAAAAACAACCACAAAAAATTAATTTTCAAGAAAAATGTAATAGTTGATATTTTACCTGAGAGAAAATGTTTATTTTAAATCAAGAACAGTTCAGTCGAATAAAAAAGACGAATTTTCAATAAAATAGTTTAATCCTATACCAAAACAGTTTCATAATAGATGAATTTTCAAGTAAAAAATACGAATTTTCCAATAAGGTTGAACTTTTAATTAACAAGATTTTTTAGTGAATAAAAAAATGTCAACGTTTCTACCAAATAATTGAATAATCGACTAAAAAGATTAATTTTCAACGAAAAAGATGAACTTTCATTAAAATACATATATTTTTAATCAAATAGTTGACTTTTCAACGAATTTTATCAATTTGTGAGCAAATAGTTGAATTTCTTTCAACTAAAAAAACCATTTTTAACCCAAAATATAATAGATAACTTTTACTAAAAAATACATTTTCCATTTAAAAAATCGATTTTCTACAAAAAAGTTAAATTTTCTGCGAAACTTGCATTTTGAACCCAAAAAGACGAAATTTCTACAACAGATTTGAATTGTCAATAAAAAAGCTCATTTTCAATCAAACAGTTGAAGTTTCAACAAATTATTTAAATTTTCAGTTTAAAAATCTAATTTTTAGCTAAAACCCCGACTGTCAACCAAAGAGATGAGTTTTGAACTAAAAGTATAAATCTTTAACTAAGAAAGAAATGGCAAATAAAGTAGTTAAACTTTCAACCTATAAATTCAATTTTCAACCTAAAGAGTTGAAATTTCAGCAAAAAATTAAATAGCTGGTATTTTAACGAAAAAATACGAACTCGCGACAAAATACTTGAGTCCTCAACTCAATCAGATTCATTTTCAACAAAACTGATAGAGTTTTAACTAAAATTATAAACCAAAAATACAAATTTTTTACAAAACAGTTGAATGAACAAAATACATGATTTTTTAACAACATGCTTAAATTCTTAAATAAGAGGAATAATTTTGTACCAAAAAATCTTATTTTTGACAAAGTACTAGAATTTTAAATCAAATGGTTCAATTTTCAAGCAAAATAAAAAACAAATTTTCAACCGTAAATGGAATGGTTAAATTTTCAGTTTTATAAATTAATTTTCTATGAAGAAAGAACGAATTATTAAATAAATAGTTACACTTTCAACCAAATAAGTTCATTTTTAAGTAAAATGATAAATGTTGAACCAAAAATAACTTTTGACCAAATATTTGACTTCGTACCAAATTGATTAAATTTCGAACCGAAAATACGAATTTTCTGCAAACCACAACCCAGAACTATATCGTCAACAAAAAAGTTAATTCTAAATCGGAACAGAATAATTTGAAACCAGGCAGTTGCAGTTTTAACAAAGAAAGGTGAAACTTCTACAAAGAATTTTTTCAATTTTTCAAGTCAAAAAGACGTATTTTCAACTAAAAAAGATGACTTTGAAGCCTCTCATAAGAAATAGGAGTTTTGATCATTTCTAGGCACAAGAATAATACTTTAAATAAACATTAAAGTTAATTCGTAATACTTTAAAAAATATTAGGTTAGAAAACTGGAAATTTTGCTTTGAAAATCGAGTAGCCGGATTACGCAACATTTTAGATCGTAAAAAAATGATAAAATTATATTTTTGTAAAAATAAATGCTTATTGTTATTAAAGCATTTTATTATGTAAATACATAAAATCTTAGTAGGAATGGGTTGAGGGCTTAAAAATGTTTAAATAAAAGTTTAGATACGTAATTTGTGGATGACCCCTTATTTGTTTATTGATTTATTATTGTTTCTTGAATTTATGATTATTACAATTAATATTAATACTAATATTGCTACGTCTACTAATATTATCAGGAAAATTAAAATTAATACTGTTATAATTATCAATAAAGTTGAAAAAAATGTATAATAAAATCTGTTTAACTTTTTTTGAAGGATTTGTAGACTTGAAAATATCTTACGTTAGAAGTGGCTTGACCACGTACTTAGGGTTCCTACCATGTAAGACGGCATAGGACCCCCCCCCCCAAAATACTACATAATTAATGCATGGTCCCTTAGTGATATTCTTGCAATAGCTTTGTAGATTATTTATGGCAAAAATCAAAATTTGTCGAAAGTTCATTGAAAAAAAATTTTTTTAATCAAAACTGGACATGTACATTTTTTTGCGAATTACGGAACTAAGTTCTTGTGGTAACCGCCCAAGATTACGTATTGGTGAAAATTATACACTACACATTAATGAAAATTAATATTTTTGATGATGAATGATATATATAATTTATATATCTAAATTATCTGCCTAGATTTAATTAACAGTGTTAACACCACAGTTGTTATTTTTTAATTAAATCTTTAGTTCATTATTTTTGGTATTCTAATTAGAAAATTATTCTTAGATAAAATTAGTTGTTTCTTTAGTTTCAGCAATTAATGAATGAACAATTATTGGTGAATTATTACAAAAACTATTTTAATACTAAGTGAATTTTGCATTAAGTATGCTATAAACACATAGGTAATTAAGACATCGTAACTGTACAATATTTCCCATGTTGTGTGTACAAATTTATCAGAATAATTAATTGAAGAGGGCCACCAACGTATGTAGAAACGTCTGAAACCGTATTGTAATATCATTGTCTTCATTTTCATTCGAAAGCCTTGTCTTAGATGCGTTTTATTTGTGTTTCTAGTAAGAGGAGATTGATATTACAACCTCGGATGAACCAGGAAAAATAGAGAATTTAGTGGGCGAAAATTAGTAGACACCTCTGAACATATCTAAAAAATTTAATTTCTATATTCAATCTTAAATTATAGTTTTTATAATTAATTGGAAAGAAATATATGATTAAAAATTGAATGATTTGAAATATTGGTATATTCATTTAAAATTTCGAGCAAGTACGAATGTTGGGATTTTTTCAGCACATCAGAAAAAATGAACATAATGCGCAAACTGCGGGGGAGTGGAAGTGTTAGTGTGATGGGTTCCACAGGTGGTGGAAATATGGATGATTGTGCTGGAGGAGCGAATCCGCAGCATACAGCACTAGGTCTCATGCATCTAAAAAAGCTCTTTATGGAATATAATCATCTACCTCACACTCTCTCCGATTCTGAACGCGATGACAAACTCTACAACATGTTGCCATTATTTTGCAAGGTAAATTATTTCAGGGCATATTTTAATACTGCCCGATAGGCAATTCACTTTTGTGTCATAATAAAAAAAGTTCATTGAACTCTTTGGATGCATTACACTACATCACGCTGGAAAATATAAATATGAATAACCATTTTTTGTTTAATTCTTAAAAAATTAAAATGAGTGATTTCACTTAACAAAAAAAAAATTAAAATACACTTCACTCTCTTTCCCTATTTCCATAAACTTATTTGTTCAAAATTAATTTTTGTTGTTGAAGTTTCATTATTTATTAGAAAATTCAACTATTGCTGAAAATTTGATTATTTTGTTGTAAATTGAATTGTCTTGTTGAGCATTCGTGTTTTTGGATTAAAAATTCGTTCTTTTAGATTGAAAATTCAAAGGTTTTCTAAAAAAAATTGTTTTTGGTTAAAGTTTAATCTTTTTTGTTTAAAAATTCGAATATTTGGATAAAAGTTCATCTTTGTATATTGCAAATTCAACCATTCGGTTAATAATTCAATTTTGTTGTTGACAATTTGTCCCTTTTGCTTGAAAGTTAAACTATTTAGTTGTAAATTTAATGTATCTGGTTGATAATCCATTTTGTTGCTGTTGAAAATTTAATTATGCGGTTAAAAATTCAACTATTTTCTTAAAAAATCATCTTTTGTTGCTCGGATATTTAACTGCATTATTAAAAATTCCACTTCTTGGATTGCTGCTAAAATATTGTCTTGGGCTTAAAGATTCGACAATCTAGTTTAAAATACAACTGCCTGTGGTTAAAGTTGATTCTTTCTTTCTAAACATTAGACTTTATAGGTGGAAAATTGATCTCTTGGTAGAAAATTAATCTTTTTTGGTTGTAAACTCAATTACATATTTTGTTCAAAATGCAATATATTTTGACTTGAAATCTTAGTCGTTCCATAGTTAATTCCATATAGTACCTAAACGTTATTTTATTCACAAGAATTTATTACCTTATCATTACCCTGTTTTCGTGAAAAATCACTGTTTTTTTTCTGTTCTTACAGCATTTTGGATTGTGAATTCTGTTAAAACAGTATATTTGTTTGTGTCGTGTTCTATTTTAGACCTTATCAAATGAATTGGTAATCAGTATTCACAGAGATGTTTTGACACTATTTTTCGTAATAATTCAATCTGAAATTTAATCTCTCTTACTTAATATAATGCAAAAATACTTAAAAAGGGTCATTGAAGTTATCATTACGATTAGGCCGCGAATTGGTATTCAGTGATTATAGATGTTTTGACAATATTTTGGGTGATATGTCAGTTTTACAATTAATCTCTGTTCCTTTGTGTAAATATTTATATAAATATGCATTTTTATTTAATGCATATTTTATTATTCATTATTTAATATTTTTATTATTTAATATTTAATGTTTATATTAAAAATTCGAATATCGTCTGACATCTAAATATATTCCTGCTCGTTTTTCGTTACTTTTTTAGTTTCTCGCCTCTTAGTGTACACTCTGAATCATTTTAGATAAGATATTTCTGAAACAGGGAAAATACTTAAAGAGATGATGCTCGATACTCGAAACATTTCTTGCTTTGCGTAAATATATATTGCACTGCTTCGTAATCATTTCCTGGTAGTTTTTCAGACTTGTTTTTACTTTTGCCAGAAATATCGTCTGAATCTTCGAAACAAATACGCTTGGTAATATGAACATGCTTAAGACATCTGTGTTCAGGGTTACGAACTATCTCCGTTAAAATATTGAAGATCATTTAATATTTCAGGCTTTAAACTTTATGTTACGTTAAAAAATGAATGTTTTTTCTATAATTTATATTTAAGAATTAAAAGTTTGTGTTTATCTATCGTTGAAGTACTAGAATTCCTTTTATATTGAAAGATGAAAACTTCCCTTTTAGTTATTTAACATACATTTGTATAATTAATTACTACAATTACCGCACTGATTGATGTTTGATTTTATAAATCCTAAAACCTATATATTAGATCCTGCGTCACAAAAACGCGGTTATCTCCTAAAGTGCGATCGATATAATTTTTGAAACTTTTCGCTAACGTTTATTAAATTGAATATTTCACACTCTTTTTCCCCCATTCCTCTCTTTCCCAATTTTATAAAGAATTCCTGTTTACAAGAAAATTCCCCCTTTTCCCATTTTTTCGCTTAAATTCGAACTGATTTAATAGATCCTAATAAGAAAATCCAAATATTTTGATTTAAAATTAATTCATTTCAACTGAAAAGTGTACAAATATATTTCTAGTTCAAAATTCATGATGTTTCGCAGAAAATTCAACTGTTTTGTTGAGTATTCGTCTTTTATGATATAAGATATTCTTTTGAAGAAAAGTAATCTTTTTTGGTTGAAAATTGATCACTTTTAGTTAAAAATTACTACTCTTTTGACATGTTCAATATTTTGTTAATAATTATAATATTTTGTGAAAACTTCATCATTTCTCATCGAGAATTCGACTAACTTTGTCTCTGGAACGAGAATTTATCATTTTGGATTTGAAATTTATCTTTTAGTAGAAAAGTCATCTTTTTTGGTTGAAAATTTATTCTTCATGACTGAAAGTTAATAATTTTTAATTGAGAAGTCTACTATCACGTTTTTGATCCGGATTAAAGACATCTTCTTCGGTTGAAAGTTAGTTATTTTTATTTGAAAAATCTGCAGTTATATTTTGGATTCAGAATTCATCTATTTTGATCTAAAATTCAACTGCTTTCATGAAAATGTAACTTTTTTTTAGTTATTTAAAAGAATTTATTCTGCTATTATTTTACTATTTTCTTTTAAAAAATCACCCTATTTCCCCTGTTTTGCGTGCATTTTGAACTGTGAATTCTGAAGTCACTGTTACAATAATTTATTCAATTCTTTTGCATCCTGATTTATTGGGATTTCTGGCAGAACCTGATGTCACCTCTGGTATTCAGTTGCCTATAAGATATTTCTAACATACCGCAGAGTATCAGACGTCAGAGCGGAAAAGGATCTCAATTCACACTTTAGAGTCTTCCCTTGCCGAAATATTTGGCGTAGAAGCAGGTCAAGGGAAATCTGGAAATGCATACAAATTTGATGGTCCCAAATCTTAGTGAAATTTTCTTTGTTATCAAACAGTTTCACCAATTCAAATTAATCTTTTTTGTTGAAAACTCATCTTTTTTATTTGAAAATTCAACTTTTTGTTTGATAATTCTTAAATTTGATTAAAAGTTCATTTTTTCGGCATAAAATTAATCTTTTTCTTTAAAAATTTGTCTTTTTTAATTGAAAATTTAACTTGTTGGTTCGGAATTCTTGAATTTTGTGAATAAATCATCTTTTTTGGTAGTAAATTAATCTGTTTGTTACAAAATTCTTCTTTTTTAGTTAAAAATTCAACTTTTTGGTTCGCGATTCTTGAATTTTGTAAAAAGTTCGTTTTTTGATAAAAAAAATCTTTTTGTCTTAAAAATTTACTTTTCTAGTTGAAAATTTAACTTTTTGGTCCGAAATTCTTGAATTTGGTTAAAAATTCGTTTCTTTTGGTAGCAAAAAGAACCTTTTGCTTAAAAATTAATCTTTTTAGGTGAAAATGCAACTTTTTGGTTCGAAATTCTTAAATTTTGTAAAAAATAATTTCTTTTTGGTGGTAAATTAATCTTCATGTCAAACAATTTTTCTTTTTAATTGCAAATTCAACTTATCGGTTTGAGATTTTTGAATTTTGTTAAAAATCCGTCTCTTTGGGTAGTAAAAATATCCTTTTGTTGAAAAATTCATCTTTTTAGGTGAAAATTCAACTTTTTTGTTGAGAATTCTTGAATTTTGTTAAAAGATTTTTGTATGATATAAAATTAATATTTTTGTTTAAAAATTCATATTTTTATTTGAAACTTTAACAACTAGGTTTTAAAGTTGAACTACTTTCTTAAAAATTAAAGAATTTTTTCTTTGTTTAAAATTCAACTTTTGGGTTGATGATTTTTGAATTCTATTGAAAATTCAACTTGTTGGTTCAGGATTCTTGAGTTTTGTTGAAAATTCTTTTCTTTTCTGGTAGAAAAGTAATCTGTTTGATTAAAAATTTAACAACTAGGTTAAAAAATGCAATACTACCCGAATTAAATGTCACATAAAATTCAATTAGGCCATCATAATAAAATCAACGGTTGTCAGCGAGGGGAGGTCATAAATTGCAAAAAATTGATAGGAATAAGTAATTTGGGTAGGGATATACATTTTTAGATTGATCTAGAATTCACGAGTTAATTATTTAAGTAACACGTTCGTTCCGCAACACTGCTACGACCCAGATTTCCGATCAATCTCTCTAGCGATCATCAAAAGTGAAGAGCCTCATAAAGTCATCACAGTTTTTGTTTATAAAATATTTTAAAGTGTTTAGACTGAAGAGATAGCTTTAAACTAGTAATTTAGTTTTAAATTCAGTTACAAAAATGCCAATTAGCTATAAAAGTACGATGCAATGGAATTCAAAGTTGCTTGCATATGTAAATTTCTTCTCGCTTTTCTTTATCTTGCGGTTATTTTAAGACCGAAAAGAAAAGATATATTGGCAAGCTTTCGAATAGTATGTTATTCAATTTATCACACAGTTTTTTTTACAATATTCAATTGAATTTATTATTATTTAATATAAAAATTTGTTGACTTCATTCAATAAAGCTAATGAAATATTAGTATAGCTTTTTATTATTATATATATATACTTCAGGTATTCGGATCTAGTCCCTCTGGCGATATGAACGAAAAATTCTGGGATATTTTACCGTTCACTCAACAAGTATCTAAACTCATGGTATCAGAAATTAGGCAAAGAGCTAGCAACCAGAGTACAGAAACAGCGAGCTGCGCCATAGTCAAATTTCTCGAAATTGAAAATAGCGAGGAATCGAGTAACGGTTGGATGTTACTCTCAGCTTTGAACTTACTTGCCGCTGGAGAAACTTCACTTATACAAGTATGAATATAAATTTAAATATATACCTCAAGTTTTCAAATGTTTAAATTAATCCATATTTAGTACTTGATAGAATTACTAATTCAAATAAAAACTAATTGTCTTTTTCGAAAAGGCCATGACAACTGCATCTGTACCTTCAACATTGGTGAAATGCCTTTATTTGTTCTTCGATTTGCCTGAAATGAGTGAAGAAGAAGCGGATATTGCTGACGTAAACAGTGAATTCACTCCTAGGGAACGAAGGATATTGTTACAAAAAATTTTTGTTCAGGTAAATATATTTTTCTCTCAATAATTTTTATAAATAGGACAAATTTGTAAATAATAAAAAATAATACACATTTTTGCAGCTGTTGGTGCGACTTTGCAGTCATCCTTACCCAGCGGAGGAATTGGCTCGAAAAGATGATCTAACGTTACTTTTCTCAGCAATTACGAGCTTGTGTCCCCAGTACAATGTAATGTGGCGAAAAAGTGCCGCTGAAGTTCTTATGACTTTGTCAAGACACGGTCTTACCCAGAATGTTGTGTCTTACATTCATAGTAAGGAATTAAATACTTGTAATCTACCATTTAATTTTTTAGAGACAATGCTTAATTACTTAAAATTTTTTCCTAGATAAAGGATGTATTGCACTTTGTATTGACAACATGCAACGAGTTCCGGAATTGGCTCCACTTGAGGTGGTTGAAATGTTCGTCACAGTGTTTTGCTTCCTTAAAGACTCGAGCGAAGTTTCACAAATGCTTTTAGACGACTTCCGGGCTTGCCAGGGTTATATATTTTTATCGGAATTTCTTTTAAAGTTAGTTTTTCCAAAAATCTTACTGATTACTTCAACTAGTAAACATTTTCAATTTTAATACTTGATTGATCTTTAGACATGCTCCATCGAGATTGGAACAAGACAACAGGGCAGAGGCACAGGATGCTATAAGAAATTTGGTTTTAATGTTAGCCTCTCTTACAATGTGTGGGCATACAGAGTTGAAACCCAGTCAAGCAAGCATGGGTTCTCTATTTCAAATATTTGGCTTTACTTTACCACAACCCAGCAATAGAGGTAATTTATTTTTATCCGTTCGAATAACATTATGTGAGTCAGAAGCGGCGGATCCCTTTTTTTGAGAGGGTGGCAGGGGTATAGGCTTATAATATAGATTGGTACAATTTGGAAATAGTATAATAATATTATACTATTTAAAAATTGAAGATAAATAATAAGTAAACAATACGTAATAAATACAGGTATAAAATTCTTATTGCTAAAGATTTCAAAAACTGCACAAAAATTTCGATGATTACCCAAAGATGTAACAGATTTTGCAAAAACATTTTGGTAACATTCAAAAGATTTGACAAAGATTGCAATCATTTTTCAAAGATTTCATACAGATTTCACAAAGACTTGAAAGATTTCGGATAGATTGGAAAGATTTCACAAATATTTCACAAATATTTCAGATAGATTTCGAAGACTGCACAAGGATTTCCTAATGATTTTACAAAGATTAAAAAAATTTGCAAATATTTTACAAAGATGTAAATGATTTTCCAAAGATTTCACGAAGAATGGAATGAATTCCCAGATTTCACAAAGATTTGAATGATTTCCCCAAGATTTCACAATGATTTCTAATATTTCACAAATATTTCGCAAAGATTTGACAAAGATTTTAATGATTTTCCAAGGATTTCAAATATTTCGCAATTATTTCTAGAGAATTCGCAAAGATTTTACACAGGTTTCACAAAGATTTCAATGATTTCCTAAAGATTTTAAAGATTTCACATGGATTTCCGATAGCTTTTAAAGATTTCACAAAGACTTCTATTATTACATAAAGATTTTCAAAATTTCGGATATATTTCAGACTTTGCAAGGACTTCAATCATTTCTCCAATATCTCACAATGAGTTCAATAATTTCACAAATATTGCCAAATATTTCGGAAAGGTTTTTTAAGAGTTCCCAAAGATTCTATACAGATTCCAATGATTTCTGAAATATTTTGCAAAGATTTAAATAATTTCACAAATATTTCCAAAGTTTTTACAAAATTGCAATTATTTCTCGAAAATTTCACTTAGTTTCAAATATTTTTGCAACATTTCGGATAGATTTAAAAGATTTCACAAATACTTCTATTATTTCATGAAGATTTCAGATAGATTTCAAAGGTTAAACAAAAACTTCAAATATTTTGCAGTCTTCAGATAAATTTCAAAGATTGCACAAAGATTTCAATCATTTCCCAAAGATTTAAATAATTTGACAAATATTACCAAATATGTCAAAAATATTTCAATTATGAACTTAACTGATTTCAGAAAGATTTAAATTATTTCACAAATCTTTCAGATAGATTACAAAGAGGTAAAGATTTCAATGACATCCCAAAGATTAAAAATTTTTTAAAATAATTTCACAAATATTATTAAACATTTCAAATATTTCGCAAAGACTTCGGGTAGATTTAAAAGATTTTAGAAAGACTTCTATTATTTCACAAAGACTCTATATAGATTTCAAAATTTGAACAAAGCACGAAAGAATTGAAAGGTTTCCAGTTCTGAAGATTGGATGAACTTATTTATTCGATTTCAGAGGGGAGGGGGGGCAATCAACACTTTGACCCTCCCTGGTTGATTTCTAGGGACGGCATCGCCCCTTATGCCCCCTAGGTCTCCGCCGCCTTTGATCTGAATAATTCATGAACTTCGAATCTATATTTATTATTACATTCCCTTTCAGGCGGAAGTGTTCGCAATATTCAAGCTTTTCAAGTACTGCAGTCTGTCTTTGTGAAATCCAATTCGCCTCTTTTATGCTGCACGATACTTGACGCCATCTCGAGTGTTTACCACAGTGATAATGCGAATTACTTTATTCTTGAAGGACAGAATACACTTTCGCAATTCGCTGAAAAGATTCACTTAAAAAACCCCGAGATTCAGAAAAAGTTCTTTCAACTCTTGGAATTTATAGTTTTTCAATTAAACTTTGTGCCTTGTAAGGAACTCATATCTCTCTCGATATTGCTGAAAACCCACAACTCAATCAGTTGCAGTATTATGTGTATGGAAACTCTCATCAATATTTTGAGACACAATACCATATTCAAGGATGTTTACAGAGAAGTAGGTCTCTTGGAAGTCTTTGTTACATGTCTTCATCGCTATGCTACGCTTTTAAAAGACAAACAAGCTGCTCAGGACCAGGGCTTGGAATATAAAATAAGCCCAGAAGACGAAAGACTAGGTGCCTTGGTAATGGAAGCACTGACAACTTTATTAGCAGGAAATGTTCAAAACGCCAACGTCTTTAGAGAATGTGGAGGAGCTCGCTGTGCGCACAATCTCGTTCCCTACATGGATTGTCGCTACCAAGCTCTTGGAATCGTACGAGAATTAATTCTAACAGCTGGAGGAGATGACGACATGGCCACTTTATTGGGAGTCATGCATTCAGCACCCCCAACAGCTCTCGTTCTAAAAACTCACATACTAAAGTCTCTCCTCGCCTGCCTTCGAGAATCTCATCGTACAAGGACCGTTTTCCGAAAAGTCGGCGGATTCGTTTATGTCATGTCTGTTCTTGTCTCCTTGGAAGGTCAGCTCGGACCTCAGGCATGTGAACCTTGCAACAAAGTTCCGCAGGATGAATCTCAATTGTTGACTTTATTGTACGTCGTTTTTCACACTATAAGTACTGCCATGCGCTTCGAACCAGCAAATGCGAAATTCTTTCACCATGAAATTTGCCAATCAAGTTTGTGCGACACTCTCCGACTTCTAGGCTGCTTTTCTACGCAAACAAAGCTCTCTGAAACAGACGTCGCAACGACTCACAACTTCCACAACACCTTGCTTGCTTTATTCACCGGAAGCACTCTCAATCCAGCATTTCCGACTGAAATTCCACAGACTCTTGGGTACGCTTGTTTACTTTTGCGGCTTTTATACGACGTCGCACTCGATGCCTTTGATAAACCAAATTTGGCTGGAGTTGGTATGAGGTCACCAAGTCACAGGCAGAGCAGCGTTGAGCATCCAAAGTGTGTGGATTCTCCCCTTGCTGCAAAAAGAAGCGCTGTAAATTCTCTAAATTTAAGTCCCCCAGTTCCAGAGCCTATTATTGTTCATCCTGGAATCGTAGTTGGGATGCTGCATCTCTTGCCCTCGATATCCGACGAATCGAGTCATCAAATCGCTCTTGCACTTCAATTGTACGTAGCTGAGGTGATAAAAAGTTTAGTTCGTTCGGAGAGAAACCAGCAAATAATGTGCGAGGCTGGAATGGCTGGTGAGTTATTATCCATGGGGAGAATCGCTCTTCAGGATGAAACGCATCCACTTCACCAACCTTTGCAGTATATCATCGAGCGCCTTGCGGCTCAGGCTTTGGAACCAAGAGATTTGAGGGAATTTCTTCGACTGGGTGATCCTTTGTGTTGCATATCACTGGATGATATTGAGCAAAATAAACCGAAGGGTGGGCCAGTTCCTCTCACTCGGATTAAAACTCTCGTGTCGATGACGACACCAAAGGATTTTAGGGCTCACGGATCCTGCACATTGCCTCCATTTGTTGAGTTTGACATGAGCGCTGAAGGCTTTGCTTGCTTGTATCTTCCGAGTGTTGCGCCACAGAGTACCATGCCACCTACGGTTGTATCTGCTGATAACAGTGTTGTTGGTGGCATTGGATCTGGTAAGTTGAAACTTGGGTCCCTTTTTCACGTAAAAGACTTTCTTTTTCATCAATAATATAGTATCCTAAATTAAAAATCAAAACGATTTCATGAGTAGCATTATCTGAGAGATGATACGAGTCAAAATTAACCGTTTTTTTTCGAAACTAATTTTCAGGGGACAGACCTTTTCCACCGCAAACTGGGTTAACTTATAGTACTTGGATATGTGTTGATAAGTTTAGTGACCCCAGAACAGATCCGCACTGTGTGAGGCTGCTGACTTTGGTCCGAAGTGTTTCTTCGTCGAAAGACTTGATATGTTTTACGGCTGTTTTGAGTGCCAGGGATAAAGCGATTATTGTTTCTACACAGGAAACTCCTCTGCCTCAAAGTATGATAATTCAGTAGTTTAAATATTATATTTATGATCAATTTATTTGTATGCAAATACATACAGTTAAGAGTCCCATTCAAAGACCCAAACTGAAAGCAATAGATTCAAGTATTACTCAGGGACCGCACTTTAATTACGAAACGGATTATAGGCCCTCTCTAAGACCCCCTCCCCCTGTAACAAAACGTAACAAAATGTTTCTAACCTTCCCCCCACTTTTTACTGTACGTAATTTTTAGATTCCAGAAATATTTGTCTAGTTATTGCTAGTAGAATTAAACAGTGTTCGAGAACTTCATTCTCAAAATACTCTGATTTTTCCTCGACTCCTTTTTCATTTTCCTTGATCATTAACTTTCAAATGCCAGCATTTTAATATTATAATACTTTGAACATAGAATTTGTTATAAACGTAATAAAAAAGTATTTCAGATACAAATTTAAAACTTTAAAATTTATTTATTTTAAACAGAAAAATGTCTTCTGCCATAAAAGATGGATTTTTAACAAAACAATTAAATTTTTAACAAACTAGTGCATTTACATTTGTTAGTTACATTTATTTATTTATATTATTTAGTTACATTTATACAAAAAAATAATTTTGAAACCAAAAAGATGAATTTTCAACAAATAAAGATTTTCACTCAAACAAGAAGTAAAAGTTTATCTAAATACGACTTTTCAGCAAAAAATTAATTTTCTACGAAACTAAAGCATTTTTATTCAACAAAAATAACATTTCAAACTAATACAATTTTTTTTATCAAAAAAGGAGAATTTTCAACTAAAAAAGATCTTAAAAAATGTAAATGTTACATTTTTAGTTAAAAAATTAATTTTAAAACAAAGAAAAAAGCTTTTGCACTAAACAGGTCAATTTTTAACCAAAGACATAAGCCTTCAATAAAAAAATAAGTCAACAAAATAGTTGAAATTTCAACCAGAGATGAATTTTCAACTAAAAATATAAAGTAAAAAAAAAATTATTTATAAAATGATTCAAAAGTGAGACATTTTTATAAGAAAAAATGATAATTCTTTCTGTTTTAAAAGTATTCAGTTGTTTCTTATAATGAAATCATTAATTTCTAAACAAGAAATAAGTTTATAAGAAAAAGAATTGAATTTTCAATCCAAAAACACGAATTTTTAACAAAACAGGATGATATTTTAACAAAATTGTTTAATTACCAACCAAATAGTTGCATGTTTATCAAAAAGCGATGCATTTTTTCTTAAAATAGATGAAATTTATTTATTTTTTAATTCATTACAAAGTGATTCTACCAAATCGTTTAAACAAATTAGTTGAAAACTCAGGAAAAGAATAATAACTTTTAACAACAAATTTTCTTTTTCATAAGAAAAACTGAAACTTTTACGAATACGAATGAATTTTTAAATCAAAATATAAGTTTATACGAAAAAAATTGAATTTTCAATCCAATTTTCACTCAAAACGGATGAATTTTTAACAACATAGTTGAATTCTTTAAGAAATAGTTGCATTTTTATCCAAGAAAGAGAAAATCTTTCTACTGAAAAGGTTCATTTTCAAAAATAAAAAACAAATTTTCAGATAAAATTCTTTTTATCCAAAAATATTTCAGTTTTAGTTCCTTTTTCAACACCAAAATGTAAATTTTAAACAAGAAGTACATTTTCTACGAAATAGTTATATTTTCAACCAATCTGTAGAATTTTAAACCAAAAAGTATGTTTTTTTAACAAAACAGTTTATTTTTCAACCATACAGTTTCCTCTTAAAACAGATAATTTTTTAATACAAAAAATAAAAAATAGTTGGATTTTCATCCAGAAAGGTTTCAGTTCTATTTTCAACAACAAAATATTCAGTTTCAACAAAAAATAAATTCTCCGAAAGAGTTAAATTTTCAACAATAGAGCAGAATTTTCAACCAGGAAGTATGACTTTTCAACAAAATTGTAAATTTTTAATGAAACAGTTGCATTTTGTGTGAGAAAGATGTGTAATTTTTGCTAAAAGTGATAAATTTTGATTCAAAAATTTTTTTTTAAATAGTTGAAGTTTTATCCAAAAAGATTTTAACTCTCTTTTAAACACCAAAATACGAATTAGAAACAAGTAAATTGTATAGGAACTAGTTGTATTTCAACTAAATAGATGCATTTTTATCCAAGAAAGATACAATCTTTCTACTGAAAATGTGCACTTTTAAAAATAAAAGAGAAATTTTCAGATAAAATACTTTCTATCCAAAAAATATTTCAGTTGACTTATTAGCAAAAATATAGGAATTTTAAACAGAAGGTTAATTTTCTACTAGAAGAGTTGAATTTTCAACCCAAAAAGACGAGTTTTTAACAAAACAGTTGAAATTTCAACCAAAAAGGGTCTCTTATTCAGCAAATTTTTAAATTTTTAATTAAATGATAAAACGTATAACTAAAAAGATAATCTTCAAGAGAAAGTTTTTGCGAATTTGCAAAATTTACGTCCGTGAGTGAAGGACCCCCTCCCCTCTACCGGAACAACCCATAAAAAAACGTTCTCGACCTCCCCCCCCCCCACAGCCCCCCGAGCGGTTGCGCAAGTTAAGTACGGTCCCTTAAGATTAAATTCAGTCTTTGGGTACAATTTAATTATCTAATTTGTTTCTCCAGCCTTGTATGAATAATCTTCCTTTCAGTTTTTTAATCTCGCTTGTATTTAAACACATCTTTAGATGTTGGCGAATGGGAGCCAGAGGGAACGGAGGAATGCGGCGCAAGAGTCTGGTGCCCAGACTTACTTCATGAAGGACAGTGGCATCACATTGCAGTCGTTTTAAATCGTGCTGTTTTGAAAAATTCGAGCTTTTCATTGTATCTGGATGGACAGCAAATTTACAGTCAGAAGGTAACTTTTTATTTTTTTCTATACTGAGCAAAACATAAAGAGATAACCTTGAAAAGATAAAAAAAACTTTAAACTGGCGATTGAAATTGAATCAATTTATTACAACTAGCTTCATTATATATCTCAAACACCTGGAGGCGGTGCAGCAAATTTAACTGTAGCTGCTCCAGTCTATGGGTACATTGGAACGCCACCATGTTGGCGACGATATTCTAAACTAACTTGGAAGCAAGGGCCTTGTCACCTAGTGGAAGAGGTTTTCAATTCCCAAAGCATAGCTACGTTATTCAAACTCGGGCCGCATTATATGGGCAGTTTACAAGCCCCACAGCTCATTGGTAAGTGGTTATAAACTCTGCAATTTGTTAATACAAGTGACAAATTCTAAATAGCCAACATTATAATATTTGCATTATTCAGGTCCCGAGCCTTTGACATCACTCGTCTCTGAAGAAAAGGTTGTCTTTGGCTTAAACGCAAAAGCAGTATCAACACTGACTTTAGCAAAAATTCGTAAAGTCTATAGAAGAGCTGACAATAAAGCAATCGCCAAGCAGGTAATTATTTACTTGAAAAAAAAAAACAAAATTTATTAGGACAAGTAATTGATAATTAACAAAACGATATTCTACAGCTTGGCATGTCTTCACATGAAAACGCCACACCCATCAGAGTTTTGCATAATTCAGCTGGACATCTGAGTGGTCCGGCAAGATGTTTGGGTGGTGTTGTTGTTGGATATCTTGGTGTCCGAGTTTTCAATCCACGTCCTGTTGCGATCATGATTGATAACGTTGGCGGATGTTCAGTGTTGCTAGGTTTGTATTGTTCCAACTGTATGATTAAGGTAAAGGGATTAAAATTCAGTTTTACACAGGAAATTTATGTTTTGAGCAGGAATGATAGCAATGATGCAAGACGTGGAATCTTTATACGCTGCTGTTAAAGCGTTGGTCTGCGTTGTGAGATCAAATCAAGCAGCGCAACAAGAAATGGATAGACGCAGAGGATATCAAACTTTGGCAATGTTACTTAGACGAAAGTGTCCCCTTCTCAACAGCCATATTCTTCACCTAACTTTTAGTTTGGTAGGAACTGTCGACAGTGGAAGAGAAACGAGTGCGATTCCAAACGTGACTGCTTTTCAGGATCTTTTGTGCGACTTGCAGGTAGGAAACGAATGATTATAAATATTAGGTAAATAAGATTTACAGTGTGACACAGTAACACTTCGAAAAACGCTTTTGATTTTTAGGTCTGGCATGAAGCACCCGGGGAATTATTGCGTTCTCTTCTGGAACATTTGTATGAATTGATAGCAGAATCTAGTGAAAAACGAACCAATTTGCGATTGATGAGAGACTTGCAGTTGGTCCATAAACTATTGCACATTTTGGGAGATGTTAAGCAAAATTCGACTAGACAAGTGCTTTTAGCATTGTTGAGCATTCTCTTGAGTCAGCCACGCCAGGCTGACCTTTTATGGTAATCTTTTACTCGTTGAAAACTTGTTTATATATTTGCAGGCCTCACAGATCGGTTCCTTTATCCCCTATTGTACCCCATACTCAGTTAAGGTCCCTAAATTACCCGTTTTTCAAGATATGGTACCTATGTGCAGCTCATAATGAAACTTTTAATAATGTAACTTTTTTTAAGATATTCGGGTATTTTTAAAACTTCTAAAACATTTTCTAGAGCTTTTAATTCGAAATATTTTAGGGAATTTATAAAGATTTTATAGAAATATTAATTAGTTTCATTATTTTGAAGGGATTTCAAAGAGTTTAAAATATTTTAGAATAAACAATTTCAAAAGATTATACGGGTTTTTAAAAGGCTTACGAGGATTTTAATGCGTGTACGGGGGTTTTTAAAGCTTCCAAGTATTTTAATAAATTTTACAGGATTTCAGGAAATTCCACCAGATTTCATAGAATTTCACGAAACTTAATAATAATTGAGTGGGTTTCAAGAATTTATTTTAAAAACTAAGATATTTTCGGGGGTTTCAAATATTTTAAGAGATTTAAAATATTTTTTTGGAATTTACCTTGAATTCGTATTCATTTACCCTAATTCTTTTAAGGATTCGATATTCAATAGATTTTTTTTACTTTATTAAAGTTTTTATATAATTGATCGTGAGAATCAATTAATAAATTGATCAAAGGATTAAAAATGTTTTAAGGTATTTTTTCAAAAACTTTGGCATTTTCAAAGAGCATATTTCAGGTTACTCAAAAATATTTTCGGCACTTTTAATTGATTTCAGTAATTTAATGGGATTTCAAAGGCTTTGTAATATTTTTGGGTATTGTAAAAAGATTCCCCGGCATTTTCAAGAGCTTTAAAAAAAATCAAGGGATTTTAAAAGATATCAAAGGATTTGAAATGTTTCAGGAGATAATAATTGATTCCAAGGCATTTTCAAGAGATTTAAACAATTTCAAGGGTTTTTCAAGGGGTTTGATCATTTTAAGGGATTTGAAAAAATTTGCATTATGCCATTAAGAATTTCCTAAAATTTCGGAAGATATTGGAAGGATTTTACAGGATCTATAATGTTTTAAGCTATTTTTAAAGATAGCCAAAGATTTGAAGGACTTTTTGAGGTTCCAAGAACTCTCGAGGTATTTTAATAAATTTTCCAGGATATCAGAAAGTATCGTCAGATTTTATGTAATTTCATAGGATTTTATAAAATTTTAATGGATTTCAAAGAACTTATTCATACGCACTAAGAAATTTCGTAGATTTTCAAACATTCCAAGAGATTTTCGAATATTTTTTGCAGTTCGTTTGTGATACGCCCTGAATTCTTATTAATTTATCCTAAATTTGTTTAAATTCTTCTGAATTCTTCTAAATTCATCAATTTCTTTTAAATTCTCTTTAATTTGTTCAAACTCATTTCAAACTTACTCAGTTGAATCAATTTTTCCATATTTTTGAGTTTTTTCGAATTCAATTGATTGTTTTTTCAATTCAGTTTGATTTTTATGAATTTCATAGAATGCTCCTCGTTTCCCTTAAATTCTTCTAAATTCACTTAAATTTTACTAAAATAAGTTAATACTTTTTTCAGGCATTTTTCCAATTCATTTGAATCTTTTTGTAGTCATTGTTCACTTTTTTGTTAGAGATTAGTATTGTTTCAATGATTTGAACAGATTCCGAATTATTTTCTGGAATTCACCCCGAATTCTTATTAACTTATCCTGAATTATGATAAAAGAGATATTTCGGGTTTCAATCGTGCACAAAACTACGAGTTTTGTCGACGTTTCGTGAACATTGCAGTTCACTTCTCCATGGCTGACCATGAAGGTATAATGAATCATCGTGAAAGCATTAAATCTATTATTATCTTGAATTCTTTTTATTTCTTTCGAATTCTCTTAAATCTTCTTAATTCTCTTAAATTCTTCTAAATTTATTCAATTCTAGTTAATTAAATTAAGTTTTTTGAATTTTTAAATGTTTTTATTTCATTGATCCTGAAGTCTATGTATTTTTTCTAAGCTTTTTTTCAAAGCTGCTGAATTGAATTAAGTTTTTCCATATTTTTCAATTGTTTTTAATTCATTTGATTTTTTTAACTCACTTGGAATTTATATCGATTTCATAGAATTCTTTTCCTTTACCTTAAATTTCTTCTAAATTCATGCCAATTTTATGAAAATC